>JPJZ01000094.1:0-28069 GCA_000750815.1 Pseudogymnoascus sp. VKM F-4516 (FW-969)
TGAGTAAATCGACAACAATATGTACGTGGTGTGGTACGCCAGTCTCAGAATTTGTAGCGGTGTGCCAGCAATGTACGCGACTGCCGATCTGTACACAGGCAGTTGCTGACAACTGGGGATAGACCTCCTGGTCTCCGACAAATGTTGGTGCCACGACAATCAAAACATGTTTCAATCAACGTCATGTCTCAGTCCCTTTCCAGCAACGAGCCCTTTACCGTCTCATCTTCTTGACGCAGATCAGCAAAAAGTATGTTCAGGCCCTGGTACCACCTTCCTAGAGTCTCACATTTCAAAGCTGAGATGTAGCACAGTCCCAACGGTTTTAGCCACTTCCCCTTTCCCTTCAAAGTGAACCAAACCACATTCTGCCTCTGCAATTCTCGCTATTGTCAGGTCACCTAGAAGGGCTCGAGCAGAACAGGGGTTTAGCTCCCTCATGACGGATGTTAAAGTCCAGGCCATTACTCTTAATAGCTCTTAATAGCAATGGCCTGGACTTTAACATCTGTCATGAGAGAGCTAAACCTTTGTTTTGCTCGAGTCAAGCCCTTCTAGGTGACCTGACAATACCGACAGTTGCAGAGGCAGAATGTGGTTTGGTTCACTTTGAAGGTTGACCCTCCTTTAAGCTAAGCCCAGCCTTCCCCCTGGGTAGCTCTAGGGTTACGTAATCAGTAGAATACTTGGACGTCTTAATAATTCACGTCGCACAAGGGAATTAAATAGTGGAAGAAAAACGCCCCTGTAGTCAACAAATAATTTTATTCGTCATCAGATTCAGAGTCTCTGTCCTTCAACTCGTTGCTATAGCGTATTTGAAGCGATCCGATGCTCCTGTCTGAAAAAGCACAGATGAAAGCCCTATGTATCTCTTTCCAAGGCAAGCCCTTCTTCTACCATCAAGCCGTACGCCCTCACCCTATCTCCAAAATAGTCAACTTCATACTGCTGACATTAACATGTGACAGGTGAAAGAAGAGCTTAAGAAGTTCCAAAATCTCGAGGCCGGGTCCCCAGGGTTTCTTCCTACCATCAAAGCCCTCATGAGCAATCTTTCAGACCACATAAAAGAGGAAGAAGAGCAGGACACCAGCTTTGGACAGCAAACTGAGCGCAGAAGACTCAGCAAGCATTGCGAAGAGCTTTGGTCGCACTAAGGCCTTTGTTCCGAGCAGAAGCCATCCGTCTGCGCCTGACAAGCCGCCGTTTGAAACGGCTGTTGGATTGTTAGCAGCGCCGATTGATCATTTGGCAGATCTGTTCAGGAAGTTTCCCGATGAGACTGCGAGTCCGAATCCAAGCACGAAGTAGGATGTTGTTGAGATACTCCAGGGTGACAGAACCCAGCTTTTTCATAAAGAATATAATGACTTATCTGTGTGCGACAACGATCCTGTACTTCTCGATGACGTATGTGAGCGTGCCGCCATATGTATCCTGCAGCGACTTCTATAATCCCATCGCCAATGAGCTTTTTGCATCACCCTTTCTTCGGTGCCATGGCTTCCTTTGGGACGATCTCAGCAATGTCACCAGGTGACGTCATAGTTTCTGCTTTCCGTGACCTGCGATACACAAAGCTGGCCAGCCAGTTCCTCTACAGGATCAGGACCCAATTACTAACCCAGCTCTTGAAGAGGAAGAGGAGGATGAACGTGGGCGAGAGTAGGAGTGAGGGCAGTTTGACCATTGAAGTAACTTAAGAATTCAATAAGATAATAAGTTATGTACCTTTCTATATAAATCACTATGTAAAGGTACTTATCACACATGAACGCCAACTGCTTCGCGAACGCTGTCTGCTCACCCCAACCTAGAGCGAAGCCGGGATGTTTCCAACGATTAGCGGTTGGAGATTGAGGGACAGAGATCGGATTTCGCGTATTGCGTGTGGGACATTCAAGATTCCCATCGTTCACATTTGCTCAGGGGCCTGAGCTGGTTCATTATACTTGTTCGTGTTTAATTTGTACTTGAGAGGTATATGCTACCTGGGCTGCAGCACTTTATTGTGTGGCATGGTGTGTACAGTATACCTTCTATTCGCTCCCTTGACAACGACCTTGGACAGAAGACGGGGAAGAGAAAGGGTCCCACCATTCCATAGCACCCTTCTACCCTCTTCACTCCACCCCCCCACTTTTACAAGTCACTATGTAACAAGCCCCTCCCGCTCCATCCTTGTCCAGAACGATCAACAAATATACCCCATTCCCAGCTTCCAAGCTTCCAAGAATTCCCAGTTTGCTTATGACCACACGTTTTCGCCGCCTACCTGCCCCGCCCCGTCCAACTCTCATATAAGAAAGAAAGGGGAAGGCCGCCGCTCGCGCCTATCTTCTGACCCCCAAAGTTCGCGTCCCCTCTTCTCTTCGATCTAGATATCATCCAACTTCCAAACATAGCCCTTGAAAGCTACTGACCTACACTGAGATCTCGCCCTCAGGGCCACTTATCTCACGCCCCGAGCCCTTTCCGCTTCGTTCGCTCCCCTCTTTGCCCAACACGGTGCGGCGCCCGGCTTGAAAAGGGCAGGGTATCACTGACCTGTTCCGTACTGCCCTTTTCGAGGGTACGGATCAAGACTTGAAGTCCGTCACTGTTGTATGAGAATCTACGTATGAAGAGGCTTGAGCTGGAGTTCCCCTACCTCTCCATTCATCTCCGGAAGAGAGGCGACGCCACTCTCTTACGCTTTTCAGCTGAAACGGAGACGTGAGGAACAAAGTGCACATATCATTCTGTTCGTCGCCTGATTCGACAAGCACTTCGATTATTCATACGTCATACAAACCACCACCACGATGGAGGATCCATTCCCCACATCCGCCAACGACGTCTTCAACATGCTCGACCCCGAGCTCCCCTCATTCTCTTATCCAAACGCCTCCCCCTACCCAAACGCCTCCCTCGAGTCCCAAGTTCTCGACTCCTTCAGCCCTTCCTATCTGTCCGGCGCCGAGCCGAGCCGCCTCGACGACGCCTCCCACAGCAGCAACAGCGCGCTCGATTTCCCCAAACCCCACGACGACCTCTCTCACTTCTTCTCCGACTCACCATTCCCCTCACCGACGCCCGGGAGCCGCCACGCAGCGCTCATATCCCAAGTCCCGCACTCGGGATCCTCGCCTACGCCATGGGAGGGCGGCCTCGTCTCTATAGCGCAGGACAACTGGGTCCCGCCCATTAACACGGCGGTGCCCGCGCCGCTCTCCATCATCACATCGGGCCTCGAAGGCGTCGATTTCCGCACTGTGATGCATCACGGACAAGCGACACCCGCTGACTCGCCTGAGGAAGGTCTCTCGTCGCCTCCAAAGAGCGCGAAATCAGCGTTGGCGCAGCGTCAGTCGAGGAAGGAGAAGGAGATTGCTGTTGCGACTGCGGCTTCGTCTGCTTCTGCTTCATCTGCTATGAGCGAGGAAAACTCGACGGAATCGCAGGGTGGGAGCGAGACGAAAGTCAAGAAACGGCGGAAGCCGCGGTGGTCGTCGAAGAAGAGGACCACTGCTGAGCAGGCTGCCAGGAAACGGGAGACGGCCCTGAAGCGGAACAGGGAGGCAGCCTACAAGTGCCGCTTGAAGAAGAAGACGCAGACTGTGGCGGTGGTCGAGCGGGTAAAGGTGCTCGGGGAGGATAATGCGAGGAAGGGGGTTGAAGTTGAGCGATTGAGGACGGAGGTGGAGGGCCTGAGGGGGCTTCTGCTGCCGCATCATGGGGGATGTAGGGATAAGAGGGTTGTGGAGTGTTTGAATGGGATTTGCGAGATTGGGGTGGAGTGGGGGCAAGTGGGGTTGGGGATTGGGATGGGAACGGTAGAGGGCCAAGAGGGTAAGGGAGAGGGCGAGTCTGAGAACACCGTTTGAAATGGGAGATGTAGAGTGCAAAGATTTCCAGCCGGGCGATGGAGCCTGTAGCTGGGTTCGTTGCAACGGCGTGGTTGGCCTCCGAAGCAGGGTTTTCACTTCACCACAACTGCATTGGCTAAGGATGTTTTACTTTACTGGAGAAGCTTAGCAAAACTGTTGTGGCAAGAGTTGCATGTATATCGTGTGGTAAGTGGCCCTTGTGGTGCTTGGTTGCCCCCAAAGGCTGTTGCACAATTGCCTTCGGGGCAGAATCAACTGACGGCGACGGTGGGAAGCCTTCATGTAAAGAGTCTGACGCTGGGGCGTCAATTTGAATTGAGGATGTGGAGATGTGATTGGAAAAAGCCTGTATTTCTTACACAAACACGGGATAGTATATAAAATGAACTAATATAGGTCAGAACCACTACTTATGGCTGGGTATAATGAGGACTATTGACAACACACAGAGCTCAAGCCAACAAGCTATGTTATAAATTCATACATCCACAGCCAATTCCTGTTAATCACGGTGGTGGTATATCGCTTAAAAGTTCCGTTATCAGCCTCAGTGATGGGTTCTGTTCTCCCAGAACTGTTTCAAGGGCTGAGAGAGTGTCCTCAACCTCTTTTTCAAGCTGCTAGACCAAGAAGGCAAAGATGCTTAAAAAGTACGTGAACGACACGTGACTAGAATACGATAGTCGTGGAAGGAGCCAGACGAGGGATAATCGGGACCATCCAGTGGACCACCTGTGTGGGATAATCGGACCATCCAGGGTGGTGCATGTGCACTGGGGTTAACAAGGGATTCGTGATTTATTTCTGGATCGACTTTTACATTCGCATCCCCGAACCATAGCGTGCTTCAAGTAGCCAGCGAACTTGGGAAAGGGTGGTAACTCCCGCCCATCATAGCAAGCCGCAAGGCAGGAAATGATTTTCTCGAGACAAATAGCATCATACTGGGCATGGGAAAGTCTTATCGTTAACCTTTTCTGCCCATTTGACGCGTGCGTAATCAGAAAGCGAGTAAATGACATTCCGAGCTTCAAAGGACTCGTAAGGTCTTTGTTCTCGATACAGTTAGCACAACAGGCACTTTCAACATCACCGCCTCTCCACCACTCATCAAGCGCTGCCAAAATTGATCTGGAGCAGCGAATGCAAGCTTGAACCAGCTATACGCCCTCGCCAACAGATCAGCTCACTGCTCCCCGAACTGTCTTTCGCGTTCAGCACAACCATCACCTGCAAGTCCACTGTGCGCATCAGTCTCACCAGCGACTCTGGCGCCGGCGCCCCAGGCAGAGGCAACACGATCTCGCAGATGATGACGCTACTACCCTTAATCAGAGCAGGACCGGGTTCTGAATGATGATCTCTCAAGGAGTCGTGCGCATATTGCTTAAAGAGCTCTAATTGGTGAATAGTCATGAGCACTGCACCCATTGATCCACCACAGGTAGTTCTGATGGTGCACTGCAGGGTACGTATTAGTATGAACTGCCTGGCTGTGTATGGAAGCTGTCCGCGGAAGATAAATCCGAGCGGCGCTAACCTCTTTTAGCTCACTTATACTCCCGGCAGAGGCGGCCTGCAGCGTGCAGGCTCGGCCCATTTCCATAACTTTTACGGTTTTTATTCTACCAAATGCACTTGTGCTAGGATCAAATCCTTTAGTAGGCCTCGAGGCTGAATTCTTCCATGTTGGGTCGCGAAGGATGGTAAGTCTAGACATGTTTTCTGTCAACTGGGAGGCAGCAAAGGGAGGACCTGCGGACCCACAGTCAAAGGGTCAAGTTTGGTAGTGCACAGAACGTCATCGATCCTTTTGGCCACACTGATTTGATTGGACAATATCATGTCCAGATGGATCCGAAACACGCCAACAACTCCATGCGCCAGTTACTCCACGTTCACCAACTGACTTAACTATATAACCTCAGGGTGCTTGATTCAAAACAACTATTAGAGAAATGATACTCTCACGCTTTAAGTCAAGTGGCACTACATATTACTGGCACATACTGAAATTTGCATATGTTGATACATTGTCATTTCTGTATCAAATTGATACTATAAATTGAGGCACTTTAGATGAGATTAACTCAATGCACAAAGGTGAGTGATGGTACTCGTCGCGGTGTTATATCACGCTATCTAGAACAATTCTATACAAGGTCGATAAGACGGCCAATTCAATTAGAGAACAGCACAGGAAAACCTGAATAAGGGAAAAGCTATGCCAAGGGAGATAAAACAAGAAAAGCAGACATTGTAGCAATAGAGGACAGAGTTTGGCAGACAAGACCCGCTATCATAGACGTGAGATCATATACCGCATTTATTTTAGTCAAGTCTTTCAAAGTCACTGCTTTGCAGCCTGAACATCCAATAGCTCTCACTGGAGATCAGATCTCAGTTAGCACTGTATTATAGTGGGTATACCCCCAGCCAAGGTAGATAGATCACTTACATCGTAATCCCACGCAACCAAAGGCCAGCAAGTAAAAAGAAGTTTAATCGACGTCCTGATGTATGTTAACATGCCGTAGGAGGATAACTGGAACACAGCCTTGTCTTACCCTTTGAACTTTTCAGCATTGGTAGGATTTTTTCAAGTAACTTTCTTAGCGAATTTGACGACGATGGTTTTCACCCAATTCCAGAAGGATTGATCTTCCAGAATTTTCTTCGCAATTTTGCAATTAGCTTCGTTCCCGTACTTGTCTCCCATGTCCATGTTCCCCATAATGAAGTTCATCGCTTTACCGACTGCACAAGACTTCATTTTCTCAAGTTGAGGTTTCTTGCAGAAATTTGTCTTTTGCTTCCTCGCACAGTCGTCCACAATACTATTCATTAACGGCTTTATTTTGTCGCCGTAGGGTGGTAATTTTAACCCCTTCTTCATCAACTTTGCCCATAGAGGTATGACTACCTGCTTCTCCACAAATGGCCACTCTTCCGCGCCAGGATTCTTGCCCTTGGAACAGACGAGCTTATCGAAGCTTGGCCATATTTCTTTCTCGAACTTGGCGCCGAACTCCTTCATAGAATTCATGCATATCTCGTGCGGGAGACCGATACTGGTTGAGAAGCCAGAGAATATAATAAGAAGAAAGGAAACGAATCTCAACTGCATTATGATGGTTGTTATGGGTTTTGGATTTGAAAGTAACAGATGCGGTTTGTTGATTTGCCTGATGATAGGAGATCGGGATTTTATAGCAAGGTTTTCCCTCCTTTGTAGAGCTTTCAAGCGCGTGAGCCACTGGTGGTCAATTTAGATGAGATCTACGACGTAAAGCAATAATGAAGTTGATCCCTTGCCGATACAATATTGATGGTAGAACAGCTGTATGTGGGGAAAGCCAAGAACCTGCAAGGGAAACAGGACTGCTTCACTGATCTTCTCTGCTCTTTCATTGGATCTTGGCGTGTGATGAGGCGGCTAATATTATTTGTAGATGCTGAGAAGAAGTAGCGCAGCGCTTGCGATAACTAGTTCATCCTGTCTGGTGGAAGTGCATGAACTCCACCCCGTGATCCGATCGGCAGGACTATTGATTTGAACAAATAGAAAGGCCCATCCAATGAAGGAACTCAGCCCACGTATTATGTGATGTCAGGGAACAATCATTGTTTTGAAGTAGCATGACATTAAAAGCTACAGCCATAAATTTGCTAGGATGCGTCGCCCATGCTGTCTCAATAACGCAAATATGGGAAATGAATTGCGCAAGCATTCAGCTGGACTCCATCGCCCATACTGTCTCAATAAAGTCCAATATGGGAACTGATTTGCGAAAGCTTTTAGCTGAGCTGCATCACGTCTGATGAATCATTACGTTTTTCTTTTGCTCCAGTAACGGATGACTTAACGTTGCATTCCTTCCTGGCACAATAATTTATATTACCTCATCATGTGACATTACTGTTATTGGCATGTGACATGCAGAATTGTCATGTGACTCATCACACGTGGAATGATACTGAGGTTCACTTTAAGCTGCAGCAAGGAGGTAGTAAGTGGGTACGATGAAACTCTATAAGGCATGTATTTAGTAGGGACCATCGGGACTATCTGCCGAAATAAGTCACCAAGCTTTTGTCACGTGCTACAACAGTTGGTCTTCAGGCACATTATGAATTTCATGTGATACAAAAAACCGCAATTGATGAATGAAGCCCCTTATGCAGTGACAGTTGTCTTTTGGGCCAAGTTACCAGGGAATTTTGAGACACATCCTTTTGGGGTGATTTGTATCGGAAATGAAAATGAGACAATATGCCAAGCATACCGCCTCTCAACACGAACTGCTTCCCGAGGATTCAAGACGGCAAGCAGCGCCTCCCCTACATTGGGTCGAATTGTTTTGGAAATTAGATTTGCAGGGAAAGATCGTCTTGAACGTTGGATTGGCACAGAAAGATTGCCCTGGATGATGGATTTGTAGGGAAAGCTTATTATCTTACTGCTTCGACACCCAATATTATTTTTTCTTATTTACGTCGTGCCTGGGTTCCAGACCAGAAATAGGCCCTTTAGCGGTGAAGATCTGCTTTACGTCTCTAAATAAGGAGCTGACTTTGTCCTCCTTTATTAAACTTCGTCAGTCGATCCTACCGTCGATCAGTTGACGCAAGCCACTTCTGATGATCATAGAGAGGCAACCTTCCAAGAGAATTAGCTTTTCAAATAGCTTCTCATGCTAATTCCATATAGTCCTTCTGATGAATATGTTGTCGTATAGCACCGGTTGTTTGCCAAAGATCGCTCCATGGTCAGTATACGGTTGCTTAAACTCTCCAGGCACCAGGGCTTATCACGTGATGCCGCCGCTCGAATACATGATTCCTCGTGCATTCGAATGCTGCTGACTAATCAACTCATGGCATGCCTGAGGCTGAACGCATTTCCTCAAGCGCGACTCGAGCTTTCTCTATCATTCTTTCCTTATGAGTAGTCTTTTTCTTTTATAGACAATTTCAGACTTATATCGTTCATAGCAATGATGAACGAAGGAGGTATGGATTTGTTTCGGCAGATAGTGTGCAACATGGTAACTGCTCTGGGGATGCCCACTATCGATGATGATGAGCTTGACGACTTGACTCTCCGCACTGGTCACGCAGGTAAGTTGTGAGAGTCTACTGATATTTTAATTGTTCAGCTGATATTTTACTGTTCAAAAACACCTGGTAGAGATAAAGGGGGAGGCATGCCTCAAGTCTTGCCGCTCGTGGATGTTTCCATCTATGTATTCCCGCATTCCTCGCCACCTCTTGTTCATATCCATGTCCATATCCGTATTCATAAGCTCATATCTCATCCCTCTACCTGCCCCGTCTATTGCCTGGCCTCGCCCCTGGTTTCGCCCAATAATACAGATGCTATCTATCGCACCCAGCCAAAGATGCCGGAAACAAATCGTGAAGTCGTGCAAATTGAAGACAAAGTGCTCTTCGTATATCCCTATAACCATCGAGCCGTGAAGGCGTACCGCCGTGAAGTTAAATAAATGTCTCCGTGCAAATTCTTAGCGCCGACTTCGGAGCCAGCGCTGCACGTTGAGCAAGGATGGGTCTTCGTCCGTCCAGCGGCCCATAGTGTAGTCCGAGTTACGCATTAGATTGTAGATGTTCTCATCGGTGGCTGTTGCGAGTTCCTGTATTACCTCTGTCAGCATTGTATCCTCGCTCCTAACGTGGTGTCCATGTTTCAGAATCCGCCAAATACAGAGGGGAAGATAACAACAGGGTAATGTAGTAGAATGAAAACGCACAGTTTGCAGAGCTTGGTCGCAAGATACCAAAGCAGACACATGTGATGGATCGGGCCTCATCCCCAGTAGCACGCCATCCCGCCATGCGACCCAGCGCATGGTTGCACTCTGCCTCATACATATCTTCTGCGCCTCGTGTCGCCTCGAAAAACTATCCAGCAGCACCTGCGTCAACTCCGCCTTCTCCTGCTCCGCCGGGCCGCCCCGGCCAGTCGGCACGCGCGTGTCGGTCGCCACGTTCAGGACATGCTGCCCGTCCACTAAGCATTGGCGGAGCGCCGCGTAGCCTTCGGTATAGAAGCCATCCGGGTGAGGAGAGTCGCAAGTTATTGAGGCGATGATGTGCTGGAGGGCGCGGAAGTCGGAGAGGAGGTCGGCCACGCGGGTCGCCCGCGCAGCGTTTACTGGTAAGTGGATCAGTCTCGATTGCAGCGTGCGGTGGCAAGGTGGCAATTTATGAGCATCTTGTCATAGTTGGAGTCGATCAGGGTGGCGGAAACGGGCGGGAGCTTAAGAAATGTGGGTTACTCACATCCGTCTGCCATTGGGACGATAAACATATATCCTAACCAAGAGGCTGAGCGGTATTTGGGCGGAATACCGCTCTTGGCAATCACGTGCTTCCATATAAAATCGAGTTGGGGGCCAGACAAGGGGTCTCGAATACCGCTTCCCAAATGCCGCTTAACAAGTGAGATATCATTTCCCTCCTTTCGAGGGTCTTTAGAGATCCCAAAACCCAGTAATTGTATTGTAGAGTGGTACTTGAGCGTAGAACAAATTTATATCTTGGTCCGGACTATATTGCGTGAGCAGATTATTTATCCAAGGTATGGCGATTGATGACAGTAGCTATGGCGCCACGGCTCGTTTCACTGGGTACGGAGTGAGAATTCAACACTTTTACAGCAGGTATGAAGACTAAATAGAGAGGTCCTTTTTATTTTTTTAGAAGTCTCCCGGCGTTGAGAACAAGAGACAAAAGGTCGTCCGCCCACCATCGAGACCAACAAAAACGTGGGGCGATTGTGGCGGCCAAGTAAGTGCCACTTTTTCGTGTAGATACAGTTTCCTCCCATTTGATGGATGACCGGTTGGCTCACTAGCTGCCTCGCCGAAACTTCATAACAGCGTCACCCTGAGTACAAAGATTGAACCATATAAAGTCGACGATTGATGCGCCCCCCATTTAACATCTGAAATCGATACGGCATTGTCGCTAGCCACCACATCCGAATTAGCGCCCAGCTCCGGGATATTCAATCCTTCGGGTAGGGAGGTCAATGACTTACACACCAATAAGGGCAATTGCCAGAACAGCACTTTATTAGATTTTTACGTCAGCTAGTCCAAAAAATACCAGGTATCTCTACCATTCTGGTAGCACTTACTCCGCTAGCAACGCAACTCGCAGGGAGGCAGGCTCTGACCTCCAATGTGGCGGAATCAGGCTCCTGCCCAGCGTTGGGTGCCGCTATGGCTAAGCCAGCGAACAATGTAAAGACCAAGTGGAACGTGCGCATTTCGTAGGATGGAGCTAGGCAATATTAAGTGAAGTTCTGTCTTTTGTGTTGGAGAATGAGTGTTGTTTTTACGCAGTCCCATGGCCGAAGGGCCGGCTCTTTATAGATCGCCACACCAAAGAAGCAAGGTTGATTCGAGGAAGCCTCCCACTGATCGCCTGCATTGCTATGCCATTCTTAAAGACACTGTCTGGCTGGTTATCCAACCATTTGCTCGGATTTTGCGTAACTGTACCCGTAATCATTCATGCAAGACCGCATTTAACGGCAAGGGTATTCCGGTACCTTAGGACCCTCAAGATAAGCTTTATTTGACTTGTTTCATGAGTTGGCCAAAAGCATAAGCCTGTATGGATCTTGATATGAGACATAGGGCCAGAGTTGAAACCGAGCTCGCAAGGCTGGACATTCTCCCTTACCTACGTCGTGTGTCACATTGCTACAGCTTTTCAAATGAAGACCTGCAAAGAATGTGTTTTCCAGCCTGAATTTCTCGAGATGCTGAATTGGTCGAGGAACGCTACACACGTTCTTGGGTCAAACGTAGATCAGTTTATTCATGTCGCATTCATCCATTGGTTGATGCTTTCTTCCGAGGTGAGACAGTAATCTCGGAGTACCGAGAACTCAGCTTGCCACACCTGAGATCTGCAGCCTGTCCACTGCAGCTAGACGAAGCTGAATTGGCGGAGCTGCTCGATGTAGAGTGGCAGAAACGTGTACACGGTCTGATGGTGCGACTACTGTCGCACAAGAAAGCACTCGAACACTAATAAACGAGCATAGCTTCAAAGGACTGGAGACGGGCATGGTTTCTCCTCACAAGTTTCAAAACCATGGTATCACTACAGCTACGCCCAGCTGGCCACATTACACCGCTTCTCCTCTCATGTCTACACGAGATCAGCTGAGTCGGAATTTCCAGCCAGCATAGGACGGACCCACAGTACTTCGCACAATGGTCCAACGTGTCTGCTTTGCAGGACCATACGAGGCCTGTGAAGCGCTTCAGGACGAGGCAGGAGAATGTGTATCACTCAGAGAACATGTTTGCGCAGAAGAAACAGCACTGTAAGCACTGTAAGCGGGGATCTTGAGGGGGGTACGGATGGACGCATGTACTGACTATTTTGCAGATGAGAAGGTGGTTACGGCGTTTAAATCTGCGTGGCGCTGCTGCAGGCTGATTGAGTTGGTTTGTGACGGAATGCAACAAACTACTCAAGAGCTGGGGGTGGATGGATGGCTGGAGAAGCTGTGTGATGTGAATTGGCACGTGAAGGCTAAGAATAAGTTAGGAGAGAGGTGGATGGTCGTCGCTCCTTCGTAGAGCTGGGGAGGACAAGAAGACTTCTTGGGAGCAAGTATGCGCCAGATTCAGAACAGCGTCCGGCTACGGATTTATTGGCTCTGTTGCTTTTAATCGGCGCACGGAAGGGAAGAAAGCTGGCAGGGTGTCGATATATTACAGCATTTTGCTTGATGAAGCATTGCTATTGCCAATGGAGAAAAACGAGCGTACATAGTTACATATAATACCAATACCAATTTTAAAAGCAGTATAATTTCATGATTGGATGTTACGTGTTATAACCTGTTTTCACAAATGTGCTAGCCCGACGTCCAATAATATTCATACATATTCTAAATCATACTTTGATTGAATTCCTTTTCAATACACCGATTTTGATAGAGAGCGCACGTGCCACAATCGGACTATACTTCTTTCCCGTACTCCATACTACCTAATATCACATAGGTATGTAGCTTGGGATAGGCTAGGCATAAGTACGTAGTTGGCAGCTTGAAGCTACACGGATTGACTGGTTGTTGGTACCTTCCCACAAGGGTATTGATTAGCTTAAGTGGATTGTGGTATATTTAGCTAACGAGTAAGGTCGCATGTGTCGCACCTTCTTCTGCCCCGTTCATTCTAATATCTTCCATGTTCGCTCACCCACACCAAACTTCCGAAGGTTAGATACATGCATAGTCCCGTCCTGTGTCGACAATTTTATACAATAAAAGTGATACACACCCTAAAATCTGAATATACGATAAGGCACGCCTAGCTCAAAGCTGGAGTGAGACATGCTTAGGGGTCGGGGCGAGGGTCTGATTCGTAATCACGATTATCTGCCTGCATCGTACGAGGGGTGATGCATAGCTACAGAATAGCTGCAAGATGACCGAGCGTCCTTGGTTTCAGCTATCAGAGAGTTCATTGAATGGCATCTCGATTATGTGACATATAATAATCTCACGGTCCCCACCAATTATCTCAAAGTAGGTGTAGCTGCCTGTTTTAATTCAGCAACGCCGTGATTGCTGATCTGCTACTGTTGTAGCCACGATGTTTTGGTATCGCAGTCAGCTAAGCCGCACAGCTACAGAGTGGGGCCAGAACTGTGAGTGAAAATGCTGATAGAAATAATATATATATAACTATGGCTAATCTCTTCCGCCAAGTATTTTTGCGATTCAATCTTCACCCAAGGTCAGCTCATCAGCTTCAGTTGCCACCAATTATTTTATCAGCCTCAGCAGCTTCATTACCCTTTCAATCAGCAACAATGCGCTTCACCACAGCACTCCTTGGTGCACTCGCCGCCCTCGCCGCCGTCTCCACGGCCTCGCCTACCGGCCTGGAATCGTCAAACCAGCTCATGGCGCGTGCCCAACTTTGCCCCTGTGCCCGGACTCAGAGTTGCGGATGCGACACGGGATACAACTGTATCTGCACGGCCACTGTGCCAGGCTATGCTCCCTGCACCGAGGACCAGAGCTGCGGGTGCCGTAAAGGCACCTGGGGAAGTTGCGAGGTAGGTGCTTCTCTGCGTAGAATAGCAGGTAGACTTTGGTAATTGTACACAGCTGACTGTGGACTATGCAGGTACTCTAATTGCAAGCTGGACGTAGGAGCGCGTGCAGCGCCGGGTAAAAGTATTACAACTACCAGGGAGGATTTTCGCAGTTGAGCATGGGGCTTAAGTCACGAGTTGCATGCAGTTTTTTTTAATCCAGCCACTTCCAGGGCACGGTTTTTCCTGCATGGCAACTCGATATAAAAGATAACAGATAGGAGTAATCAAGTTTTGTTGTGTCTTAGGTGATGTGTACCAGAACAGATCTGGTTTGCCAGTCTTTATAGGATGAGTCATTCGTTCTCGTATCTAGGGTGATAATGGTATGTTCTATGTCGTAGTTGACTCCTCTTTTTCTGGCGAGTTCCGGTTTCCTATGTGTGATATACCACTAGTTGAGAGAAGATATAATTGCAGCTGAGGCGACACTGAGACATCACGCCTCGTCGAGTAGCTTTAAATCTTCAGATGCTCTCTCCCTCAAGCGGATTAAAAGCCAGGTTTTATTTTTCAAGGTCAATTATGCCGACTTCATTATGATCGCATTCTCATAATAATATAATGCCTAACCAGAATCGACATTCCTGGCGTCGTCAACCGTACATCAGAATTGTTTGCAGGACATCCGAGCCTCGTACGAGGATTTAGTACATTCTTGCCTCGGGGATACCAAACTGAATGCGGCGCTAACAGTGGCCCAAATTCAATCTGCGCCACTGGCCATCCTGTCGCAAGAAGCTCATTAACGCCGACGGAACTGAACAAGGTGCCGGTATGAATGGTGTTACACCTCAGCAGCCAGGTGCTACGAAAAATGCTCAGTCATCAGATTTATTGATGATGGCCCACTGCAGCAAGGGCCTGCCAATCCCTCAAATACCCCATGATTCTCTCTTTAGAACACTTTGGGAACCTCCCCACGATATCCATATTTAGATAGGTAAAGACGAGAGGAAATGAGACTCTCTCCCAGGTGGCCGGGCCGGGCGTTAGGGTATGTCATTTTCTGCCTAGGCGGTGAAACGTATTTTGTGGTTGACGGTGGGATGGAGGGGGATGGAGGGGCGACTTCGGATATTTCGTGAGTGAGATGCTCTGACTCACCAAGAGGACACACATATATAAGTCACACATTTTCTCGATTTGAGAGTTTCTATTCCCTCGCTACAGCCTATACAATCCAATCTTGAGAGAACGAAATATAGAAAATAGACCGCGAACATGGAGGGCCTTAAACAGACCTTTGCACAATGCAAGAAGGAGGGGAGATTGAGTCCCACCAACCCATAATTATGAGAGGCATGAATTAATGCTAATATAATATAGGCGGCATTGGTTACATATTTCACAGCTGGGTATCCAACTGTAGACCAATGCGTTGATATTATGCTTGGGCTGCAAGCTGGTGGATCAGGTATGCCATGACCTCACCGTGCTCGATTGCCCAGTGCTAATATGCTCACTACAGACATCATTGAGCTTGGGATCCCTTTCACAGACCCCATTGCCGACGGGCCAACTATTCAAAAATCGAATACGGTTCGTATGAGCCCATGGGATTGCTGTTTCCATGCTGACTAGACTGTAGATTGCTCTTAAAAACAAGGTCACAGTCAGCTTAGTCCTCGAGCTGGTTCGCGAGGCGAGGAAGAAGGGATTGACAGTGCCTGTGCTGTTCATGGGATATTATAACCCGATTCTAAGCTACGGAGAGGAGAGGTTATTGAAGGACTGCAAGCAGGCTGGCATCAATGGGTTCATTATAGTCGATCTTCCACCGGAGGAGGCTGTTACGTTCAGGAACTTTTGCACCGCAGCAGAGTCAGTGTTTGCTCAAGAGAATGCTATTATATCTACTAACAACTTCATAGGCTCTCATATGTACCCCTCATTGCCCCATCCACGACCGACGACCGCATGAAGCTCCTCTGCAAGCTCGCTACCTCATTCGTCTACGTCGTCTCGAGAATGGGCGTCACTGGAGCTACCGGCACATTGAGTACAGGTATCCCCGAGCTCCTAGCACGAGTTAAGGAGTACTCCGACGGTAAGCCCGCAGCCGTTGGCTTCGGCGTCAGCACAAGAGAGCACTTTGTGACTGTTGCCAAAATCGCCGATGGTGTCGTGATCGGAAGCCAGATCATCAACGAGCTTGGCGCCGCACCAACAGGACAGGGAGCGAAGACCATCGAGGAATACTGCGCCACCGTTTCTGGCAGGAGAGCAACACCCGCTGACGCCCAGACCCGCGAAATCCCCATCGTCGAGGCCGTGCACAGCGCTCAAGAGCCATCCGGAGATGCGGCCCAAGTCGATGCCGTCGCCCCCCCCGGCCCTGCCGGCGAAGTCGGCCTCGCCGACCAAATCGTGGCCCTGAACGCTCACGGCGCCGCGGACCCAACCCACGTCCCCTCACGCTTCGGCGAGTTCGGCGGACAGTACGTCCCCGAGTCGCTTATGAACTGCCTGTCCGAGCTCGAGGAGGGCTTCAACAAAGCCAAGAACGACCCCGCCTTCTGGGAGGAATACCGCTCCTACTACCCCTGGATCGGGCGTCCGGGGCACCTGCACCTCGCCGAGCGCCTGACCGCACAAACCGGCGGGGCGAACATCTGGCTCAAGCGCGAGGACCTCAACCACACCGGTAGCCACAAGATCAACAACGCGCTCGGGCAGATCCTGATTGCGCGCCGCCTAGGCAAGACGGAAATCATCGCCGAAACCGGCGCGGGCCAGCACGGCGTCGCCACCGCGACTGTCTGCGCCAAGTTCAACATGAAATGCACCATTTACATGGGCGCGGAGGACGTGCGCCGCCAAGCCCTGAACGTCTTCCGCATCAAGCTCCTCGGCGCACGCGTCGTCGCCGTGGAGGCCGGCTCGCGCACCCTCCGCGACGCCGTCAACGAGGCAATGCGCGCCTGGGTCGTGAATCTGGATACCACGCACTACATCATCGGCTCGGCGATCGGGCCGCACCCCTTCCCGACGATGGTGCGCACGTTCCAGTCCATGATCGGCGACGAGACGAAAGTCCAACTCCAAGCTGCGCGGGGCAAACTCCCCGATGCCGTCGTGGCGTGTGTAAGCGGCGGCTCGAACGCGACTGGGATGTTTTTCCCCTTCTCCGCCGACCCGTCCGTCGAGTTGGTCGGCGTCGAAGCCGCAGGCGACGGCCTGGACACCGATCGGCACGCCGCCACGCTGTCGGGCGGGAGTAAGGGCGTCCTGCACGGCGTGCGCACCTACGTCCTCCAAGACGCACATGGCCAGATCCAGGATACCCACTCCGTGTCCGCCGGCCTGGACTACCCGGGCGTCGGTCCCGAGCTGAGCGCGTGGAAGGACAGCGGGCGCGGCACCTTCCTCGCGGCGACGGATGCGCAGGCGTTTGAGGGCTTCAGGGCGCTGTCGCAGCTCGAGGGTATAATTCCGGCCTTGGAGACAGCGCATGCGGTGTGGGGCGCAGTGGAGGTCGCGAAGAGGCTGGGGAAAGGGAAGGATGTCGTGCTCTGTGTCAGTGGACGCGGGGATAAGGATGTGCAGAGTGTGGCGGATGAGTTGCCGGTGCTGGGGCCGAAGATTGGGTGGGATTTGCGGTTTTAAAGTGGCGTTGGTGAAGGAAAAGCCGGCACGGCGAGCAAAAGCCGATGCGAGATGCTAGAGAAAGTCACAACTAGATTTTGAAAGAGATATGCATGATCGAGAGAATGTCCCGTCTGCACGCTAAATAAAAAGTATGTGGACTTATAAGTATATTTCTCCTGCTTCGTGATCTCATTAAAGTACACTCCGATCTACCACTCCCCGCATGGCAAATCTAGTCGGAACTACAAGAAGCTATCATCCCGTCTATCCCATGCCCTTGGACATCTCCGACCCCTCCTCGGGCCCCACTGTCGTCAGCCAATTCCAGAGTCCGCTTGTCAGTCAGCCAAAGTCAGATGCTAAGGCTACAGATATATTTGCTGAGTTAGAAGAAATTCGAATGGCCAGGGCGATCCATTCGACAGCTATGCACTGACATTGGAGTGCAATCTAGGCCGTAACAGCATTGATGTCCAGGCCACATTCGATGTACAAGCCATAGCAGAAGCGCAGATGCAGAGGATTCTCCTTCAATTTGAACATGTCTTGCAGCAAGTCATTGAGCAGCCTAAAATGCAAATTGGAGATGTTAGTGCGTTCACCTCTAATGATTTCGTGCAGCTGTGCCGATGGAACCAAGAATTGCCGACGCGGCTAGATCGCTGCATGCATGACCTCATCGGCACTCGAATGAGCAGCCGCTGTCACATGGCGAGATCTATTGCCTCTCTGGATGTTTTGGGTACACTTGGCGGTGTCCTGAATCTGCTAGAGGATCTCGCTCATTGTAGGCTATCGTAGCACCTTGCCAATGAGCGCGATAGTGGATGCGATGTATGGCTGTCCGTTGTTTGCCTGCGGCCATCAAGGCGCCATCACGACACAATTAACGCGTTTTCAACGCGTTAATTGAAATAATTGCGTTCACGGTCACAGGCTAGCTAGAAAAAGTACAAGATATCGCGCGTTTTCAAAAATTTGTTCTGGGCTGTTGGTGGTGGATTTTTCGAACCACCAACCATGGATTCACCCAACCCAGTGCGTCGTCGGAACTACGTATATTCGGTGGATCCATGGATATGCGGCCCCTCAATTTAGTGAGGGGCCGCGTGTCCTTATCAGCACGGCCCGGACCAAGCAGGCGTTTACTCCATGCGCCGTGTGCCTCTGCCAGGGATTGCGTCGTCCCGTCTTCTTGGCGCCGTCGCAACTTCTACCTTATTCACACATTACAATATATTACAGGTAGTTCCCAAGGAACGCTAATAGAAGGTCGGATCTGCCTTGCTTAAAGCGCCAACGCGGGGGTTTACGGCATAAGTAGCGTTTCTCGAAACCTTCCCGCGAAACAAAGGAATGGCACTTTCGATTTGGCGGCCATTGTCGACGGTCACCCAGGACATTCTCTTTTACCGTGCCCACATTCCTAGTAAAGTAGCTGAGTACTTCTACTACCTGCTAGATCAAAGGTACCCGTCTTATCTGCAGCTCCCGCCTGCACTTTAGTGGCGCTGCTGTCGCCGTTTTATCTTCATGGTCGACTAGCTTCTCATCAATGTTGTGGCAATGCTGTCGCCGCGCATGCTCACCACCTCACACACCCCATCTATCCAGTTTATATGTCCCAGCTGAGCACGCAACACTGTGGTTACAGACTTACTTTCACTAGACGACACCACAACCGTCGGGCAAGGACCCAAAATTTTCACTCGTGGTTTGTGTTTACTCTACCCGTGTGGCATTTCATATTAAGGGGTTAGTAAGCGGGCGAGCTTGGTAATATCTCCAATTCTTAATATGATTGAAACTCTTTCTCGTTCGGGTCCTAGAGAGGGGACGTCGGGCCTCTCATCTCTAATCCTTCCGCTCTCTCAATCCATCCTTGTCCCCAACAACCTCTATTCCTTAGTACTCATTACTAATAACTTTTGCAGGCGATTCTCATATTCACTCGTGCAGTTGTTTCTGAAAGCTTTGGTAGTGCACTCAGTAATTTTTTAAGAGCGTCTAATTCCTTTGAGGACGGTTTGGCATCTATAATTGATAAGTAGCTATAAAGTAACTCAAGGAGAGAGCATACCAGCAGAGCTTCCAAGGCTGTCTAACCTCTCCATGCATTGCGGAAGAACCCTCTTGAGAGCAGTCCAGTAATAGTACAGCCTCTCATTGAATGGCACAATTAAACCCAACAGCAGGGCTTCAGTAGCCTGTCTTGGAGCGCTATCCACGTTTTTCAGCACCTGCAGTATTTTCTGCTGGAATTCTATAACTTTAGGCTTGATGGTTTCATTTGCACTGATCCAGAACGTAACCCCTTGGTAGGTCTTCTGCAATGCTAAGGCGGTAACCGTAGAGCCCCCTTTCTTAAAGTCACAGATATATGCAAGCTTATCCACAAATGATCTTCGAAGCTCAGTTTCATCCTGATCGAGTTCTCCATGGTAGTTTTGTCGTTTCTTGTGCTCTCCTCGAACCTTTTCTAGTGCGTGAAGGAGCAATTGGGATTCGTAGAATTGCCTTTCGACGGCGGGCGAAATGGGGATTGGCGTCGCAGCCGCTAGGCGGAACTCATCATGAAGGAAGCCGCTGATCTTCGCCGCGATATATGGAGCAGAATTTGTTTCCGTTATTGGCGTTTGATCGGACACCAGCGTAGGATCACTCGTGCTTGCCGAAGTACTTGATCCTAACAGAATGGTAGGAGTTGTGCGAAGTGTCGAAGACCCGAGTGTTGCTCCATTGTTTGATGTTGATGCTGGTGAGTTGGAATTGGTTTGTTTCGAAGTTTCCGGTATCTCAATGCCTTTGCCTTTTTGAATAGGCGACGGACTTACTTTCGCATTCTGTATTGGACTTTGAGGAGCTTTGGTATTGTTGGGTATCTTGGGAGTTGATGGAGGTTGGGGTACTTTGGAATTTCCTGTCTCAAAGTCAGTTATGAAGCCTTGCTCTGTGCTTGCTCTCTATTGATTGAGCTGCTCTTTGCCTCTAAATTCAGAGAGGGCTTCTGACCTTTCTTAGTCTTCCGTTTCTTCACCTTTGGTTCCGAGGTAGACTGAAGTTGAGAAGCCGTTGAAGTCGAAGACTGTCTATTCTTAGACAGAGTAGGAGCTGCTATAGGTGTTGGCTGGTTCTTTTTTGCCATGTCGCGCCTACACAGCTTTGGGAGGTACACCAGTAGATGGACCGCGACACTGGCAATCGTCTGTTAAACACGACGCGTTAGAGGTCATGGCAATGAAGTCTGCGATAAGGTTTGCTACCACTTTAAGTGGGCTTATTCGGTGATTAAATTTCGATAATATACAAAATTCTAATGTTGTAGAGCGGGGTGATTCAATAAGGCTATACTCGTCAGAACGCGCGCGGTGGGCTGAGACACTCGAGTTAATCGCGATGCGCGATACATCTGCAAACATTATATGTTCCCACGTGTTGGTTCACGAACCCATAGGTCACGTATGATACAAACCAAATAATTTGATTTGCTACACCAGTTAGATTGAACTAACTGACCGCTCAAACTGCCGATCAGACAAGTGCTGCATCGCTGTAGGCGGACGGGGCAACCACTATTTGCGTCGCACAGGTATACGCTTCAATTATGGGTCAAATCGCGCGTCCGATTGCCATCTATGCCCGTGAGTGTTGACAGTGGTAATAAGCTGAGAGAGATAAATGGCTTACGAGTTTGGCAAGAGCAGCGATCTGCTGGTTATCACCCGGTGAAACCAGTTATCGCAGTGGTCCCACCTCAATTTTCTGCTGTAAAGTGCCACCTGATCAAAGCAACGTCTGCGCCGCACAACTCCACATACTCAGATACCTTGTTGGTAAAAGTGCTTCTCCATTAGATGCATTCCGGCTTTGGCGTTTCCGTACGTTCCACATATTGGGATAGAAGCACTTACTTCTGCGACGAGAAAAAAGGAAATGATATACACCGACGCGTAACGGACGTGGTGGAGATCAGACTGGGGTGTCTATGGTCTGTGGCTGAGGGCTGGCTGGGGGAGACGAGGCTTTTACATGCTCACGTGAGGACCAGAAGCAGGGCAGCGAGGGGGAGAACCTATATCAATGAAGTATTTTAACAGCTGGAAAGGCTGCACTGTTCAATAAACAACTAGGCAAGCATTCGACTGAGGTCCCGCAACCCCTGCACCGACACCTGGGTTGATTGTATTAACTATTTTGGAAAACCATCAATCATTAGTCCACTAATTGTCCCAAGTGCGCTGTCAGAACTACGTTTACTGAGGGGTTTGTGCTGATTAGGATTCGTGGCCCCTCAGTTCAGTGAGGGGCCACGAATCCTAATCATCACAGGCCGAATGCAACTGACGGGTGCTTCTCAAATTGTGGGTGTGGTTGCCAATTGTGCTGACGATGATGTGAGGAGAACTGTTGGTGATGTTGGCGTGCTGCAAATAGTCATCATCCTGAAACTAAGATTACATTGTTCTCATTGTGGATTCAACTGTGACTTAAATCGCGCATCCGCTTGTCATCTATGCTCGTGGGTGTTGGCAGTAATAATAAGCTGTTAGTTAGAGATAACTAAATCGTGATCGATTTTGGTAATAGAAGCAATCTGCTGGTTGCCACCTGATGAAACCAGCCGTTGACCACACCTCATTTTTTTGCTGCAAAGTGCCACCAAGCGTAAGTAAACCACCCACGGCTTGAAAATATAACCTGGGCTATAGCACCAGTAAAATATATAGCTTGTACACCCACGCAGACCAGTTTCGGCACTCATTGTTGTAAGCATATGTCTGGTATCCATCGGCCAATCCAACATTACGGATACCAACATCATTGCTGCAGGCGCTGTTACTACCGTGTTGAGCTTTGGATTGAAGAGGGAAAGGTTATTTATGGTTGCTGGTGCTGTTGCTTAGAGTGGGAAGTAGTGGAATTTAGATAGATTAAGAAATGGAGTTATTGAGGAAGTTTTTATATAAGGAGAGAATGGTGCTGCTGATCGTGATCACAGAATGACCTGGCCCAATTTTCGGCGTTCTCCTGATCCGTCGGAGCATGTAATGCGAATGGCACAGTTACCTGGCGCAGGTTAACATGGAGAATAGTCTGGCGGAATGGAAGGTAGATCGATCGCAGGATCGCATGGTGGTTAACAAGAGCCTGGCAAGCGTGACGGGGTTGGGTTATGTCCACTGGTCCCGTCAATTCAAAAAGATGATAGTCGATCTCAAGTATATCCGCCATGGACTCACGCTCCTCCAGTGTCGGCAACTTAGCCCGTACGTCCCGAAGCACCGTGTAAGCCTAAGCACAAACTCAGGCTCTTCAACCGCGGTACAGGCTAGCTGCAATAGTTTCTTTCTCTACTTCGATTTTAAAACTGCCCGCTGCACCTTTAGGTCACATCTAAACCCCTTGGGTAAGGCATCCTGTGTGCCCAGCTGCCTCATACTCGCTATATCCGTCGACGAGCTCGGATCCTCGAATATTCTGTACTGTAATAGCAGGCAAGCGACGAGCAGTTTGACCTCAACTGTGGCGAAAGCCTTGCCAAGGCATAGCCGCGCCCCATACCCAAATGGCATGTAAAATTTTTCCATGATGCGGAGGTGGTCTGGGTTTGCTTGAAGCCAGCGACTCGGATTGAAGATATGTGGCTGGGTGAAGACAGACCCAGAGTGCTGCATGGCAAGGGTCGATGTCGATACGATTGTCTGTAGGCCACATGTCTAGGTTAGCACTTTCATTATCTAGGCAGGTTTTTTGCTGTTGCTCGTTGACTGTGGGTATCCCAGTACTTACATTTCTGGGGATAAAAATGCCGTCATATTTCTTGTCCACGGGCACAACCCTCTCCGCTCTACCACTAGAGATCGGGTTGAGCCGGTATGACTCCTTGATACACGCATCGAAAATGGGGGATTTGTTGATGTCGCCAAACGATGGAAACCCATCTTCCTGAATCGGCAAGGCAGATATCTCCTCTCGAATTCGGACTTGCCATTCAGGGTTACGAGCAATATTCCACAGCACGTATGTCAGGGTGACTGTAACCGTCATTTGCGCTGCATTAAGATTATCCAGAAGCTCTGCCTTGATCCAGGACTCTGGAAGAGGCTCTCCCTGCTTACTTTTACGTGCTCGCAAAATTCCGAGGAGAGTGGACTGGTTGTCTCCAGGTTGCGCAACGGCAGCGCTATCGGCGACTTTCTTCGTGTTCCATTGCTCTAGTTTATCTTCACCTGTTAGAAAGTGCGGATTTTGGTTGATGATAGATGCAGCGAACTTGTATATGTAGTACGCGGGTCGAAAATTGAACCGTAGTGGTTGCATCGCCTCGCAGTATTTGAGGTCGTCTAGGATTTCCCGTTCCGCATCTGGAAGCTCTATAAGGCGAGTACAGTAATCAGGACCGAAAAGAAGTCTGGTAATGTTGTCAAAGGCGTATCGATTGGTAAGTTGGAAGAAGTCGAGCGTGATTGTTCCTCTACTGTGGTCGATATCCTGTTTGACCTGATTCAAGAAGGCGGCCATTCGCCCACGGACAGGCTCGACGAAGCGGGGCAAGTAGATCGAAGATGCTTGGAAAAATGAGAAACTGTGGCTTCTGTTTACTCGATGTTTATCGTAAGGGAGGCTGTTAAAGGTCGCTCGCTGTCCGTACGCTATGAAGCTGTCGAAAAAGCTGCTCTTGGGATGACGGCCGGAGGTCCCGTAGATCTCTCGTGTAGCGGATGGCTTGGAAAACGAGACTTCTCCAGGGGCAACCAAAATGACCGAGCCATACTTCAAGTGCCACTCGTGGACTTTAGCTGTCCGTTGTAATCTCAAGTCGAAGTATAATAACCAGAGTCGTGAAACTTTGCAGAGCCTTGGACCGGGAATGTGAGAATACTTCGAGAACCATAAACCACGTATCGCGAAGAGCACAACGTAAACAAGAATAAAGGTGATGAGTGCCACTGAGGAATGGTAAACCGAAAAATTACTTAGAACCATTGCTTTGAGCGTAGAACCAAGCTTAGTGACAATCTCTCTGGTTGGCAAAATGCTGAGAGTATTGGCAATTGTAAATATGCCAGAGAACTCATGTTTATTATGAACACAAGTCCGGAAATGAAAGTAGGATAGTAAGATATGATATACGTTGGAATTTGACTTACTTCCGATTAAAGTTGGTCACGACGATTATATTGTCTTCTCGGCGGATGGAGTTTCTCACCCAATTACAGATGTCCTCTAGTTACACGACTGCGGAATCTGAACATCTCGTGCCGGATGCAAGGCCCATAAATCTGAGTCTCAGTTCAGCTCGACAGATCAAGCCCCACGAAGTACCTAGTAGCTTTATTGGGAAGGCACATCCGTAGTGGGTATGACATGCCCCTATTCAAGACCCACATGTCTAATTAGTGTCCACATGCCGAACCTAGTTTTTCTGTACTACCTACATGCATCATCTGCTGCCGGCAGCCAGAAAATCTACAGAAAGGCGCCATGCGACATGTCCATTGAACGATTTGCCTTTTATAAAATCATTCAACGTAACCGCAGCCCATAATAAAAGCTTTCATTCATCACGCATCTCCCTCTCAAGGCATGGCAGCACATGCAGCTGCCGATGTGCAGACGTTCGTGTCTGGTACAACAGTAGCAGGAGTTTCGTCTCCTACGTCACAAAATAGCTATGGAACTGTAGCGGAGTTGGAACCGTCTTCGACAGGATGCACGGCGTGCGATACGACTGCCCTCCTTCCGAAGAGTCGATCTGTGCTATGGAAGAGCCAACGTACCCTTCCGAATAGTCGAGCTGCAGTTGTCATTTCACAAATTTGTGGTCTGTCGTTCTTCAGCAGCTTTGGCAGTGGCGTCATTGTCATCGCTCTGCCCGCCATACAAACCACATTGGGCCTGCAAGATGGACTCCTCGTATGGCCCACCTCCAGTTACTACCTTACTGCGGGATCATGTCTGTTGTTGGCCGGCTCTATTGCCGATGTCGTCGGCGCCAAACGAGTGAATCTTATCGGATCTTTTCTCTGTGCCATATTTATGTTGGCCTGCGGGTTGGCTCGGAATGAGGGCGAAATCATTGCTTTCCGTGCCTTTAGTGGCATTGCTTATGCCATTATTACCCCGTCATCCATCTCTATAATTTCCGAACACGTGGAAGAAGGACGACCACGCAATATGGGGTTTGCATGTATGGGATTTGGCCAGCCCCTCGGGTTTTGTTTTGGCCTGGTTCTCGGCGGGGTATTTACTGACACGGTTGGGTGGCGGTCGGCATTTTACGTTGCTGCTGCCGCCAGTCTAGGCATGTTTTTCCTTGGCATATGGGCCTTGCCAGAAGATATTCAGCCAGAAGCCGGTCAATCGACTTGGAAGCGAGTTGCTTTGGAGATCGACTGGGTTGGTGTGCTTCTGGCGTGTACTGGACTAGCAATGTTGTCATATGTTTTGATGTAAGTACCTGGGGTTTCATGCGTGGTTCTAACACGAGGCTGACTAGATTCAGATCATTATCAGCCGACATCAACAACATCTACAAGGCATCCAGCATTATCTTGCTAGGTATCAGTGCTTTCTCAATCCCCTCATTTATCGGATGGATGCACCACCAGGTCTCGAATAGTCGTACAGCCCTCATCCCTAACTCGCTCTGGAGTAGCCATGTTTTTTCTAGTAGCTGTATTTTGGTTCTTCTCACTACCGCCCTCACCAACTGCATGGAGCTCTACAGCTGTTTGTTGTGAGTTATTTCCCTTCTCTCTCCACTCTTAGTCATTACTAACACCGCCCAGCTTTCAACAGATCCAAGGCAACTCAGCAATTGGTGCATCACTACGAGTTCTCCCCTCTCTCATCGCCGGCGCCACTGTCAATATTTCGACCGGCATCTTCGTGAACCGCATGCCGGTCTTCTGGACGGTGCTGATATCTGCTGTGTTGACTGCTGGTGCACCACTCTCCATGGCCCTCATCCGTACCGACCAGCCATACTGGCAAAACGCTTTCTTAGGACAGGTAACCCAGCACTCTTACCAAATCCCATATCTGGCCTTTCTCTCCACGTCACAGTGCCCTCACACTCTCCATCCCCACAGCAATCTGTGCACGCTTTACCCACAAGTCGCTGACACAATTCAAACAGATTCTCACTCCTATTAGCTGTGACATCCTCTACACCGTCGGCCTGCTCATCGTCTCCGATGTTTTCCCCGAAAATATGCAGGGTTTAGGCGGCGCCATTTTCAACACGTGCGCGCAGATCGGAAGTGCGATTGGATTGAGCGTGACCCAGATAATTGCCTCATCTGTGACTAACAACTATGATAACAATCCCGACAAGTTCTCTCCCGATGCCCTCATGAAAGGGTATAGGGCCGCTTTCTGGTTTATGCTCGGCTGGATGGTGACTGTTTGTTTGGTGTGCTTGGTTGGATTGCGCCGCGTAGGGGTGATCGGTGTGAAACGGAATTGATCTACGTATCTTTCGCGTCTTGCCTCACTGATTCCCCTCTTTTCTATGACAAGTTGTCAAAGTTGTCAAATGAGGACACTTGGCGTTCTCTGATAACTTTGATGCTATCCTTAATACTTTGACTCTAGTACCTCAATCACTTGCGTTCTAGTAGATCTGAAAGGCACTTAAAATAGAGAGCCACTACACATGGTCTAAGCACAAAGAAACGCAACAAATACTTGGTTACTGACACAGACCTGACAACAACTAAGCTTGCTAAAGACATTGTCAGTGATGTTGCTAGTGTATGATCTATAATCCCCTCCTATCAAAAGTTAATTAACATATATCTAGTATATCAAGGGATCTTTGACGGACAACCTTGGTCTAAGCACAAAGAAACGCGATAAATACTTGGTTACTGACACAGATCTGACAACATTAATAACATATCTGTGGTGTTCTGACGATCATGACTATCCACATGAGCGTATCTGTGGTGTTCTGACGACCATGACTATCCACATGAGCGCTGTAGGCTCCAGATATCGTTTGCCTTGCTTTTCTTTGCCAATAGTGGCGCTAGAGGTGGTGCCTGTGTAGAGTCAAGCTCTTATAGGGGAACAAATGAAGCAATTGCTTATAAGGTATGTTAAGTCTAAATAGTGCGATAATTTGCTAACTAATCAGGATTGCCGTGTTCACTTGTTGCGAGAGGCCAATGGCAGTTTCACTTTTAAGCTTGTAGTAGTTCAGCGATTATTGAAAGGAAAACGTGACGATGAGAATGACAAGTACGTAACTTCACATAACACTGTGGGCAATGCTTACTAGACACAGCCTCGAGATCGTTATGGAGTCAACAGACGATCTGCAAGATAACGGAGTGATGTTTTTTTTTACTATGGCAATAGCTGACAATGCTTTTAAACACTTCGAAACTTTAGAAAAGCTTTTGAAGGCTCGCGTGCCAAGAGGAAGAGATTCGTGGACTTTA
>JPJZ01000095.1:0-94507 GCA_000750815.1 Pseudogymnoascus sp. VKM F-4516 (FW-969)
GGGGTGCTAGATGGGGGGAGGTGGGTTAGGAGGAGCGCGGTGGTGAGGGTGCACATGGCGCATGTATAGGTGACGGAGCGGATGCGTGCTTTGATGACGGAGGGAACATTGCGAGAGATTGTTGCAGAGGGCCTCGTGGCGGAGGAGAGGTAGAATGGGGCAACATAGAGGAAGGTGTAGAAGACCTGTCGGTATTAGAATTGGTCGAGCTTGACACTGAGACATCGAAGCGACTTACAAGGAGTGCGGCAGCCGTATGGACCCTGATTAGGGGAAGTTCATCTACCAACAGAAATAAACATTAATACTGCGTTAACTATAAATTTGTAGAGCGTTTATGCAACCAATATCTTCTTATATCTCTTGGGGAAATTTACCTTCTGCTCCTGTATAAATTGATTTCAGCTCGTCGGCAAAGCCGGTCCTGGAAGTCATGATTGAAAGCCGGCTCTGCAATCTGGTCCACACTAATAAATATGCTCTTGGTGCGACCTGGATTTAATCAGAGCACCAGCATTGGAAGTCTTATACAAGCACTGGAAAGTATCCCTTGGCGCGAAGTTGGTGAACAATGCTAACAAAGATGATGAGTATCACGTGCACCTCTTTTTGGCTATTCACTGTTCACTAATGGAAATACTCACCGCCTACCTCTCACAGCAGAAACTGAGCGGCAGAATGCCAGAATCACGCTTCGGGCCACTAGCGTGTGTATAAAATTAGAGCCAGGGCGTCTTCCCCTATGCAGGAGACGCGCCCTTGGCACAGTGGGGGTCCATGGGGGTGTAAGACCAACAAGGACTCAACCAGCCGTCCAAGCCCTCTCACCGCAACCAGTTCCACCTGTTCCTGCAGCACTCCTGCAGGATTAAAATGAGGGTAAAATCAAGGGCTGAAGCTTCCATTACACACCAATCGAGAACCGCCAATGTCACTCACATAATTAAACACTGATTCAACAGAATTAAGAGGCGTCTCGTCCGATTTTTACCGTGCCAACGAGCCGCTGTCGCAGTCGCTTTCGATAATCAATGGCCGACAGAGTGCAGAACAGACAGAAGATGCAGCGAACTTGGCCGAGCAGGTCGCGTGGGAGAATTGACAAGTGAAAGCCAGACACGATAACGACGCGACAAACGTGTAGCTTTGGAAGGAGCATCGTACGCCTGTCGAATGCGGAGAGACATTCTACTGTAGCCGTTGAGGCTGCAGATGAGCAATCGCCTGCCTCGATGTGCCGCCGACAATGACGATACACTCCAAGTGTCGCAAAAATGGTAGCTCGGGGCCAAATTCGTGTCGTTCGGTAGTATATGCAACACAACTGGCTCATACGAGTCTATACAACTGGTATTCGCTTTTCGGGATCTTGGTGGTGGCGGTTCAGGCCGCGGACCCTGCTTAAGCTCCAAGGCCGTTGTTTTGGTTATTGTTATTATTCAAGTGTGAGCCCATGACAACCACTCATTCCTCGCCGACGGCCTGTGAACGCTGGCAACCAGGCTGGACGAGAAGGGAGACGCAGAACCGGCCGCATTGGGGAGGCCTTTGAATCCCCTGATCCGGAAGTGAAATGGTCCTTGCTTCAAATACCCCATACTGCTGTCTGCTCCGTTCCTCATCTGTACTTTTTATTCATTATGGATCCCCAAATGCTCCACATAAGCTGTGCATAAGACACAAATGGGGACGGGGACTGGCCCTTGAAGGGAAAAATACAGGGTTATCAGACCGCCTTACACCCCAAAGGTACTGTACATACAGTTCAGACGAGACAGTTTTGTATGGTACGGTTAGGCACAGCACACCAGATAGCCCAATTTCATATCATAGCCCGTACCAATCGACGCCCACAATCAATCCAGAAAGGCCTCCTCCACCTCCTCTCCCCTTCCTTTCCTGTTGCATCTCCCAGCCGCTCACTGCTCTCTTTCTTTCCCTCGTTCGCTCGTTCGTCTGTCGGAGTGGTAGTAATAATAATATCCTCCTGGCCGCTCATTCATTGTCCTTCTTTTTGTCCCTCTTTATGATATATATCCTTCGTACATTCATTCGTTCCTTCGTCCGTCGCAATCTCGAGCTTTTGTCAATCGACTACTACTCAATCCCCAGCGACTCCAACGAAGCTTACGGCCCTGTCTAAATATTCGTTTGCCTATTCGACTCACTTATTGACTTCACGATCTCTTTTTCACTCTTCTCGGCGATGAGCTACAGCTCTATTCCTTTTACGATGTCGCACTAGAACAACCCGCAATTCAGTACGACCAGCACGACCCATTGATGAGCACATGGGAGACTACAACAATCTCCACGGCAGGCAAATCAATCCTCGCGTCTCAAAACATGGTTTCTCCTACACGAACCCCAGGACGGAGGCCGCTTCATGAAAGGTCTGGCTCGGAAACCAACATAGCTGCGGTGCGTCTGGTGCCAGCGACTCCTCCGCAATTACTATGGAGCCATACCCCTTCTCAGGAGCCAGAGGATATCTACATGCGGACTGCTCTTCCGACACATCCAGCTCATTTTCTGCCCCCTCCAGACGCCGGCGCTTCATTCTTTCAGGAGTCGGCGGCATTGATCCAATCCGAAGACCGAGTTTCGGGCCCCCAGCCTCTGGCGAAACAGTTACGAGGACAGGGGCCTGCTTTGACCACAACATATCAAACTCGCCAAACCTCTTCCAGCGCCAACTCGACCCCTTCGAGTTCTCGACCGTCGAGTGTCAAATCCTTGCAACGAAAGCGGAAGCAAGTTAAGGTTAACCCTGACAAAACCTTCTCTGTTTTGGAAGTTGCGGGTCAAGTCGACTCGACAAAACCAGACGACAATGGATCCAGAGCCCCGTCCTCGACAATTAGCCGTTCCACGTTTGATCGCCAGTCTTCGAGGACGGACAGCTTCGCCCCACGGGATGCCTCGGGTGCGACGTGGAAGTCAGAGACCACGGCAACAACCTTAACTAACTCTTGTACTCCGAGCCCCGACCTGTCCAGTAAATCACCTACCTTTGAGAGTAACACGCCGTCGTCGCCTTGGAACTACAAGCTCGTAGGAGGACTTCGAAAGGTTCCTGGGACTCCAGATCTGAAGCAGAAGGTTGTGCAATCACCAGACTCACCGCCGTCCTTACCAGACTTGCCCGAAATTGACCAAACGACCGACCGTGAATTATCCAACAAGCAATCATTTCAATCTGGCGTGACTTCTTCTACAGCTTCTGATTATAATAACTACAAAGTTTATCCAAGCTCACCACCATTGCTAGCAACAGCAGCAAGCCCTTCTCCCTCAATCAATTCCGACCAACAAGTTGCACTTCCATCCTCACCGGGATCTTACGTCGAAGAGTCCACTGTTCTTCACCACGAGCTCCCACCTTCTAGTGACCAAAACTACGAAATACTTGGACTGTCGTCTACAGGATATTCACCAGCCTCTTCACAGCTTGAGCTTTACAATACCGAAAGCAATTACGAGGTTCACGGAGATTTGTCTCCCTCCCCGTCAACATCTTTGATCAACCTTCCTGCCCAACCGCAGCAAGCCTACTCTCGCGAGTCTTTGGTTGTACCACCCTTGCAGCCCAAGGCAAAGAAATCCGCGGAGCGATTTGGATACTACAAGAAACACTCACGAGAGTCTCTTCGAACTGGATCGTTAACGTCTATCACATCAGTCTTAAGTGAAGACTTTGTTAGGGCGCTTGCGACAGGTAGACAGCTGACCCGCGTCCCGAGCCTGAAAAATATTCCAGAGACCAGCCCATGGACAAACCCATTAGCTCTCAACGCAGTGAAAACACACATGCAAGCGCATCCGCACCAATGGAGCTCACAGCTTTCCACTGTGGACTCTGTGTCAGAAGGAGGCACGAATCGAAATTCACGGCAATGGTCGGACGCAACTCCAAGACGAAGCAGTGGATTCGTTTCCCACACTCGCCAAATCCCGAGCATTGCGTCCACGATCTCGCAAGACGACAGACGTCGCGACAGCGATTTGCCAACATATCCACAGCCAACCTACTCGCCGACTGCCCAAGAAGCATCTGGGTCGATGATGAGAACGGCTGAAGACCAAGATGAGTCCGGCGACAAACTTACTGATATGCCAATATTGCATGAACGGCCTTCGAGAACTAGACTATCTGGATTCTTCGGCATCCCATACGATATCGGGCGCAACAATAGCATGCGATCAATATCCAGCTCGAGAGCGAACAGCCTGCTTGGCACCACACTCCCAACCTGGGCGCAGCTATACTACGGCAGCGGCGAGAGGAAATACCTGGAAGCGCCTGGTAGCTCGACCGAAGCATCTGATAGCCGCCCCCCCAGCTCTTACCGGAGCGGATCTCCAGATACTGCGAATTTCCCGGCAGGGTTGTATAGCCCTCGCCGACGACCAAGGGAGATTCGTCCCCAGCGCCAAATGTCCCAGAGATCACACCATTCGATGGATATCACGCCTGCCGGCCCTACTCACCCTGCCGACCCACCCTTGCGCGGGAGCGATTTAGTTGAATACTCATTCAAACATCGTATGAGGAAGCCATCAAGTGTCTGGAGTCCACACTTGGCGCATGATAGGAGGATGAGTCGGCGCCATAGTACTTGGGATGCGCCTTCGGTTGACTGGTCCCAGGGGGGGTTCAGCAGTGAGAAGAATGTTCAAATAATAATGTTTATTGTCGGATTTATAATGCCTCTTTGTAGGTATACCCCATGGAATCCCTTTCGATCTCAAACTAACAATCACACAGCGTGGATGATTGCCGCAGTCCTTCCCATCCCTCAAAGGCCCGAATTCCCGGAGTTCTCGGAGGAGGATGCCAGAAAGAGCCGCCTGGATTTGCAAGAAGAGATGAATCGCATCTGGAGCCCAGTGGACGAGAAAAGATATCAGAATGCACGGTGGTGGCGGATACTTAATCGTATCTTTTCCGTCGTGGGAGTCGCTATAATAACTCTCATTGTTCGTATTTACCTTTCAAGCTTCAGTTTTCATTTACTAACAGAGCCACAGGTCGTTATAGTTGTTGTGACGAAGAAGTGAGAAGAGGACGGCGCGGGTTCAATATCCCGAATCACACTATCACATACTTGCCATTTATTATCATATATTTTACATCTACAGCAGCTTCTTCACCAGCTGTCTCGGTATAATTACCATCACAAACCACCCACACACCTGGTGGCCCATTCATTCCATCGACTATTCAATGTCTCAACGACGCGGTTACATCCGCAAATGCCTTTCTTTTTATGGTTCTACGCCAGGCTTTCAACCTCAAAATATCACGCATGGCTAACGCAGCCAAACTATTTCAACTTTCTTCACGATAATTCGATAAACGGACGAGCACGACGGAGTTTATTTTTACTTTTTTAACCTTCTCCCAACCAAAACATCGGCTTTTGGGGCTTGGGCCTTACGAACTTTATGGACGAGGAACAGATTTTACGTTATTACGATTCACACTTTGAAGACATTTTCATTTTTCTGTATCTATATTGTAGCTTAGATGAATATTATGAGTGGCTTTTTCTCTCTTGATCTTGAAGACGCGTTTGTTTGTTTACTTAGCTTTTGGCATCTGTGGCATCTGTGGTTGACTGACAAGGTAATGAGGCGGGTCACACACAGATATGAAACTTTCGTACATATTTTGTGACAGGTAGTTTTACGATATGTATGAACGGCCACCTAGCAGAATGTAGCCAGTCTCCATCCAGAGCTTTCGAGCGAAAGCCGCCAAAGTATCAAATCTATAATAAGTTGCGGGAGCTAAAGTATAATGGGCCAAGATCTCCACACTGTCCTTATCGGCGCAGGCACGTGATGCAAAATGCCAGATAACGTCCAGTTAGTTCATGAAAGAGGCTGGAATATCTTCCCTGCAACTCAAAGAATACTACTTTTAATACACATTAACAGAAACGATTTGGGCACTTGGTTTAGCTGTCTATGAACAGCGCCCTACTACAACTTTGTACGAATCTCTGAGCGATCGAACTGTCATAACTGCCACAGAATGAACTGCTGCTTTCTTCCTCTGTCAGTTTGGAGCTTGGCCAAGTAGGAGTCAAGACAGCGATGCAGCTAGGAATGACGAGGACAGGGCCATTACTGCTATTATTAACGACATTATTATCTTACCTTGCGCCGGCCATTGCAGCAGACACCGCGAGCCACACGCGTGTTGCCACTCCAATCTGGACGGGGACTTGCGAGTCGCGAATCATAAATTATGTCACAGCTCTGCCGAACTTCGAATCGGTCTGCTATCGACAAAGAAGAAATGATACTACTGTGGCGGAGACGGCTACAATAAGTAGTGCGACATATACTACAGATGGCGGTGGTGCAGAGGATGCAAGCATACCCGATTCGATTACGGCCCAAGCAACTGGAGACTCTACGGCGTCAGAAACTGAAGTTGTTGCTGGCCATGAGACAGACGACGTATTTTCCGATGCCAGCTTCCTCTCGTTTGAAGACTGGAAGAAACAAATAATCGAAAAGTCCGAAGATGAAGTTGACGGAGCTAGGGACGGTGAGAGGCGGCGCAAACCAGAGGAGAGCGAAGAGACCCTGGATACCCTTGGAGACGACTACGAAATTGATATCAACATCGAAGCCTTTCTTGGAGACAACCAGGGAAATAAGGGCAGTAAACCGGGACCTTCACAAAATAATGATAAATCCACATACAAACATGTCCATACCAAACAGCCAGGGGACGAGAAGGTCGAAAAGCCAGCCCAACGCTCCAAAGATGCTGGGAAGACTTGCAAGGAGAGAACAAACTTTGCCAGTTTTGATAGCGGGGCACAGGTGATGAAGGCGAACCCGGAGGCAAAGAGTACATCTGCGCTCCTGTCAGAGAACCGAGACGCATACATGTTGAATACCTGTTCGGCGAAGAACAAGTTTGTCATCGTCGAGCTAAGCGATTCCATTCTCGTCGAGACTGTGGGCCTCGCCAACTTCGAATTCTTTTCCAGCACCTTCAGAGAGTTTCGTATATCTGTTAGTGACCGATATCCGGTGAAGCTTGACCGGTGGGTGGATCTGGGAACATTTGAAGCCAAGAATTCTCGCGAGATCCAAGCGTTCTTAATCGAGGATCCCCGGGTCTGGGCCAGGTATCTCAGAATTGAGTTTCTAAGCCAGTATGGAAACGAGTTTTACTGTCCGATTTCGTTGCTACGAGTCCATGGTCGAACGATGATTCAGGATGTCCTGAGCACGGAACAATCTACAGGAGCAGACGACGAAGAAGAAGCAGAAGAAAACTTAATTGAGGCAGAAGGCGAAAAGCTAGCAGTGGAAGCTGTTGCTGAAGTTGTCGCCGAAGCTGCCAAAGATGAGACGAACCTGACAGAACACGTGAAAGACGCAGCGACAACTTTTGAGGATTTGGTTGGCGCCTCTGAAACATTTAAACCCGATATGTTGAACAGCACCATCCTCCCAAACGGTGTTCTGCAGGACGATAGTGTTTTTATGAACGATTCCGCGGAATTCATGATTACGCCGTGGAAAAAATATAATTTAAACATGTTTGATGAACCGTTAAGGCTTGACATGTCCAGCTTGGTTCGAAAGCCGGCGCCAAAGCTGCAGCCAACTACGACTATTGTTGCAAACAAAACATCTCCAGCTCCAACCTTGGATGCTCCGCCCATCACGATTACAGATGAGCATCCGCCAGCGAACTCAACAGTTCCACCCACTCCCGAGATTGCCCAACCAACTGTGGAGCTAAATGTCACCGATCCTCCTCCTCCACCGATTACGCCAACTCCTGTCGTTGAGGCCAAGCCACAACCAACCGTTGATGTCCCTGTGCAGGAGGCGCCAGTGAACTCGTCAGTCCCCCCCGTGGCCCAAAACCAATCAACTATAGGTACCAATAAGACGTCGAGTACATCTTCATCCCCAGCATCTCAGCCAACCACGCAAGAGAGCTTCTTTAAGAACGTCAGTAAACGACTCCAACTTTTGGAGCAAAACTCGACACTATCATTGAAATACATTGAAGAGCAATCGAGAAATTTAAGAGAAGCTTTCAACAAGGTGGAGAAGAGGCAGCTAGCCAAATCGACATCGTTTCTAGAGAGTCTTAATGCTACTGTGCTCGCAGAGCTTCGCCAGTTCGGCAAACAATATGACCAGATATGGCAGTCAACTGTATTCGAGCTAGAAAGCCAGCGCGATTTATTGAGCCGAGAGACCATAGCCATGAGCTCAAGACTCACATTGTTAGCAGACGAACTTGTGTTCCAGAAACGCATGGCCATAGTGCAATCTGTCCTGCTTCTCCTATGCATGGGCCTCGTCCTATTCTCGCGATTCCTCCCCGGCGGATTTGAAATGCGACAGGATCGTGGCATGAGCTCAAACGTGCAAAGACAACTAGACCAAAGCTTCGATAGCGTCTCTGGAGGGCCCATATTACACCAAGTATCCAGATCGCCCCAGCAACGACAACCGTGGGGCCACAGACATCAACGATCGGGGTATTTCCAGCAATCAATGGCTTCTCACAGCCAGTTTGACTCACCCGCCACGCCGCTGTCGAACTTCTCTGAAAACGACGAAGAATACAGGCATTATGACGGAGAATATGCCGATGAACGCGCGAATGGCCGGTTCACGAGTGACTCGCCTTGTCCCGATGGATCGCCGAATGGCAGGCGTGCCGAGAGTTTGGATCCTGCCTATGCCCAGGTTCCAATGGAGAATCCTGTTGACAGGGGGCTTCTCCCACCTTACACTAGATCTTATATGGGGCTGAATGGCAAGTTGACCCCGGAGTCTTCGCGCAGGGGCTCTGTGGCGGCGCAGTACGATAGCGACTACCAGCAAATCTATCACCGCGGCGCGAGCAGTCCACAGACCCGGAGCTCCCTGGAATCTCAGCAAGACGGAGACGTTCCTAGGATATTCAGCATTATGAGGAAGCCTCTTCCTGCACTGCCCACGGAATCGGAATAAGTCGAGCCTGTAGTTATTTATTAAGAGATGGGGACCATTGTATATGGCAGCATGATGATAGAATTGTGTTTAGCGGGAGTTTTGGGATAGGAAGGCACGTTGGTTAATGGTTGAAGCATATATGTAATGAGGATACGAAACGTAATTTATCTCGTATTGAATAAGGACAACTAAAGCTAGGCTTGTAACCACGACTTGTGAACTATTCTACATGCCAAGTGGCAATAATCATTCTCATAAGAAACACACTGAGCTCCCCACCACTCAGAATGGCTGCACCTCCCTCTCGAGCCACTTCATCGTCACCGAGCCAGGCTCAAAGTATCCCTTCGTCTTGGCGAAGATATCAGCATGATATTCATTCAACCATTTCTTCTCCTTGCGCGTCAAGAGGCTCTCGTCAATGAGATTCCTGCAATACGGCACCATTGTGACGTGCTCGAATCCAAGGTACGGCTTCTCGCCAAAGGTGTGCTTCGTCTTGGCCTCGGTCACCATGATGATGTTCTCGATCCTGATGCCGAATGACCCGTCCTCGTAGTAGCCTGGCTCGTTGGAAATGACGTTGCCGATGGCCAGAGGCACCTCGGTGTACTGGATGCGGGTACCAATTCCGATGGGGCCCTCGTGGACATTAAGGAATGAGCCGACTCCATGGCCTGTACCGTGGCGGTAATCAAGACCCTCCTCCTATTATAGGTTAGCATTGGCTCTAAGGAGTTTAGGGATGATAGAGTATGGCTTACCCAGAGGAATTGCCTGGCTAGTGTATCAAGAGAGAATCCACTGGTGCCTTTGGGGAATACGGCAGTATCTAAGGCAATGTTACCCTTCAGAACAAGCGTATAGGCCTTCTTTTCCATCTCAGTTGGAGTCCCGAAATGGAGAGTCCTCGTGGTGTCGGTGGTGCCGTCAAAGTATTGAGCGCCGGAATCACAAAGATATACTGCATTCGGGTCGATAATCGAACAGTTTCCGGGTTCCGGTTTGTAATGAATGATTGCGGCGTTTGCTCCTGTCGATGAAATCGTATCAAATGACAGACCAACAAAGTTCTTGTGCTTAGACCTCATTTCCTCCAACTTGTCAAGCGCCTCAACTTCGTTGACCGTCGCCTTCTTCTCGATCAGCTCATTCTCGAGCCAAGCAAAGAACTCAGTGAGCGCTGCTCCATCTCTTATGTGGCAGGCTCTCATTCCCTCCAATTCAGTCTCGTTCTTGATAGCCTTGGCGTCCCCAATGGGGCTTCTCACTTCGTCCACGTTAGCGTCGCCACCAAGTGCTCGTTTTAAGGCCCAGGAAGCCTTGTTAGAGACCATAAACTTCTTTACTTTGGTGTCTGGGCTAGCGGGCTTAGATGAATCATCGCCCGAAGAAGCGTCCTTCGTAGTGCTGGCTTGGATTGAGCGGCCGAGAACGGCGGCATCCTCAAATATCGCGTTGTAGGATCGTATCGAAATGCAATTTTGAGAAAGGTGTTCTTGTGCTTCTTTGGATAGTTTTGACGAATCCACGTAGAGGGTTGCCGAGGTGGGTGTAATTATAGCGTAGGAGAAGAATACCGGGTTGTATGGAATGTCGTTGCCACGAAGGTTGAAGAGCCATGCAATCTCGTCCAGCATAGACACGACAATGCCAGAGCTCTTCTTCTTGTCTAATTCCTTGCGCAGGTCTTCGAGCTTTGCTGTAACGCTCTTCCCGGAGAATTCTTCGTTTAAAGTGTTGACAGCCTGAGTCGGCTTTGCTGGTCGATCAGCACCCCAGACTTTGTCGATCAGGTTCTCCTCGACAGCTATTAAATCAGCCCCTCCTGCAGCTTTGATTTTGTCGGTCAGCTTCCTCGCATCAGGAGCTGAGATCACAGTCGGGTCCACTCCGACGGTCTTGCTTCCCTCTGACTGCTCTGCGGTCCATTCTTGCCAGGTCGGCACGTCCAGCAGTCCCTGCTTGAGAAGAGTCCACGAAGCATCCAGTTGCTTCTGCGCCTGGTTGAAGTATCTTCCATCAGTGGCTAGGGCAGCCTTATCCTGAGTAACAACGGCGCATCCAGCGGATCCAGAAAATCCAGAGATAAACTCTCTCCTGCCATCACAAGAAGCTATGTATTCGGAGGCATGGCTGTCTTCGGACGGAATAACTGTGCAATGTGTCAGCTTTATACTGTAACCAGCTAGATGTCTTTCATACTGTAGACGTCGACATTATTCTCCTTCATCAACTGCCGCAGCTTGGACAAACGCTGACTTGTGTCTACGCTCGACATATCGGCAGACGCGCAGCTGGAGCTGAGGCGAATGCTGATATGTATCCTCTGGGTTGAATAATCAAATGTACTTCGTGGCCTGGTCGCGTGTAAAACTCTGTTCAGTGACCGCTGGAATCTCATTGACTTAAATCCCAATCGTAGCTCTATTATCCCGTCCCCGTCAGTATATATGCCTATCAAAAAGACAGAATATTAGATAGGAAGCACTAACAGTTTCTGTGCAGCGGCCCAGGTCGCATATGATCTGACAGTTCTTCTGTCTTCGCTCAATTAACAAATCGAGGTGAGGAGGGATCAATCGTCGAGAAAGCGTGGGGTTACTATTACTGTACACGAGTACGTTGGGAGCTCCACGGTTTCCCCGCCTCTTGCCAAGAGATAGCTGGACAGGGGTAGTAAGGGTACAATCGGGCCAAGGTGCACGTGCCATGTGATGTCACTGAAAGCGACGACATGTCACGGATTCTCGGATCTCGTGCCTGTCGGGTATCTTTGATCTCGAATCTCGATTGATACTACTCGAATATTATAAGTGCCATATATCAACTCCTATTATAAACCAATTCTGTATATATACGCATCCCCCAAAAACACAATGGCGTCAATGTTTCTCCGACCAATGCTGCGCCCGAATACGCTGGGCGTTGGACTGGGCTTGTCCATGTCCACATTCGCCGTCTTCAGACAACGACCAATGAAACTCGAGTCAAAGCGACTCTTCTCCGAAACCCAGCAGACGGCCGCTCACAAGCCATCTAAAGGAAATGCATTCTTAAACCCCAGCAGCGTGAAGCAGATCAGCAGCGGAAGCGTATTCGGTATGGTACCCATCGTATCGGTATCACTGTGAACGACATCTGACTAGGAGCAGGACTATGTGCTGGGCTGGCTGTCAGCACTTTCTCACGTCCCCTTGCACTATTACTTGGGTTATTAGTCGTTGGTATTCAGGTGCGTCAGGGACTTATGAACTCTAAATATTGAGCTATCATCTAATCCGTGTTTAGTGGGCTGCAAGCTATGGCATCCACGTGCTACCATACGGCAAACTACGCCGCTATGTTACAAATGTTGACCTGAAGTCGGCCCTGAAGAGCAATGTCGCCTTCAAGCTGTCCTTCGGTATGACTTTTGCCATGGCAGCATTCATGCACTTCTAGTTTTCCAATCGTGTACCGCCAATTAAGGACCGGCCAAGATATCATAGATGAGACATAGATCCCTCACCGGAGTGTGGAATGGCAATCAAGCTTGATATAACTGTTCCCTCACGAAGTATATGCAAAATTTGACCCCCGGCACTCAAGCCACATGTTTTTGACAACCTGGTTCGATTGTCTGGCGCCTCGGAGACTGGAAACTATTAGAACAATGCACTCGTGAAGGTATTGTTTGTCCATCGCCGGGAAACTCACTTCATAATCTTTTGCAAGAAGGCCCGTTTTTCGCCATCGCTAACCCGGTCGCTTACGAAGTTATCGCCAGACAAAGCGCTCTCGAGCCACGCCTTGGATGATCGGTGTCGAGCAACGAACTTTTTCAAAGGGTCACAGACTTTGTCTAGCTCGCTTCGTGCAGCATTGCCGCTTATGTTATAAATCAAAGCATCTGCAATCATAGGGCCGAGATGCTCCAGTGCTGTGTCAATAGATCTCTGAAGATCGTCTTCGAAGTTTGCCAGGGATAAGAAAGACGACTGCCCATATGTTAGCACCAGCACAAATTATGAGATTCACATATCTTACCCAGAAGTCTGCTGCAGCAAATTTTGGGAGGGGATCTCTGCCCCTGAGGGCCTTCAATGCAAACATGAAAAGAAATTGCTGGGCCGCAGGCGGTTGCTCTATTAATATATTCACATGAGACGGAAGAAGGCGATATAGAAAGTCAATCCCAGCCTGTGAAATCTCCGGATCATTAGACGGATCTAAAATTATTAGGTCAACTATCGCAATTCGCAGTTTTAAAACCTGCCGGAAATTTACTTACCATTTAGGGCTTGTAAGAGTGACAGAACCCATGAGCAGAGGCGATACAATTCAGCATTGACCTTGCCTGTGCTTTTTGTGCCCTGAACGCTTACGAAGGAACATGCTGTGCTTATAATAACAACGAGACGTGGCGTAGATGGTCCCAGTTTCGTGAGGAAATCTACAATAGCCTCCGACGGAAGTATGAATGGACTTGGAGCACGCTCAGTGAAGCCAGCGCGGAATATGTTGCATACAGATTCCAGAATCTCACCACTTTGAGGAAACGCGGCTAGAAGGCTCTCTATAATGGCCCGAAGATGGCTATTGGTAGCTGCGCCAGGCCCAGTGACCCAGAAGTTATTGATGTCGCCTGGGCTACCTTCTGATAATTCAAGGGGAATATCGGTCGGTGCCTGTAGCCCTTTAGCGATGCTAGCGATGCACCTCAGGGTCTCAATCCCGCATGCTTCGGCCTCCTCGCTGATACCAGCAGCACGGAGCTGGGCGGCTTTGTGAAAGTCGATTTCAACTGTCTTGAGAAGCCCCAGTAATGGCTCTTGCTTTAAATGCTCTTCCGGAAGTGCTTGTATAACGGCGCCTATTGCTCCGGCAATTCGCTCTTTGACAATAACATCAACGGAATTTGATACTGTCAGGTCGGTGTATTGCTGTACAAAGACGTTGAGTTCTGATGTTAAAGCCAAGCGGCATGACGAGCATAGTGATTGTATTGACTTTGAGGCTGTTGGAGCTAATGCTGTGGAACTTAATGACTTAAATAAGAAAGTCAAAGTCTCTGGTAAGTACTGGGTATGTGTTTTGAAGAACTCATCGTATTTTCCAATAAGAGAAAGGGTCGCCTGCCTTGTACGCATTGGAGCGGAGCAAGTAGGGTCTGCAAGGATTGTGAAAAGCGCAGAGCTGATAACCTTTTCAAGAATGAAATCCGTATTTTCATCTTCCGAAATGCAATCCGCAAGACCACCAAGACAGAATAGAGAGGCTTCCAGTTCATACCACGCTTCATTCTGCAAGGAACGAAGCACCATGTCGGCGAACATGGAAAAGAGGGATACGCCTGTTAAGGTGTATGACGCCTGCAGAAAATCTATGACTTCCATTCGCGCATCATTAAATCCTATCTTGTCGCTCGAGAGCCAGTCGTCGAATAATTCGTCAGGTGGGGGATATTGTATTTTCCGCCAGCAGCGCTCGATTGCCCGCATGACACTTCCCCTGGCTGAGGCAAACCACTCACTCTTTTTCTCGGATGAATTTTCTTTCGTTTCAGTGGGTGCTGTGGAGGCATTGGCGGGTGGCCCAAGAATTGATACTGTCACATCCTCATCTGAATAGAGGGAGTCAATCATTACTTCAACAAAAGTTGACCAGAACTCTAGAGCGGGAACGAATATTTGGTCTTCTGCAACTGCATAACCCTCTGCTGATAGAAGCCCTTCGAGAGCCTCGAGAAACCGCTGAGATGCCGGGTCATTTGCTTTTGCCAGGTCATCAATTCTTGCATCTCCAAGCGCAATGATGAAATGGCCATATTGAAGTGATTCAAACGAATAATCGCCTTGGATTAGTTGCTTGTAATGTTCTTCAGACCAACTGCTGTTGAAAAGTGAAAATAGAAGCGAAAAGTCTTCATCGGTCAAGAATTTGGAGTAATTGCCAAGCACATCTGCGAAGAGCTCAATAGTAACTTCATACATATCCTCCTGAGGTAGACATGCGATTGCTTGCTTCGTTAACGATTTCAATGGTTCCAATGTGATGCCAGCGTCCACGTAAGCCCTATGCGAGAAGAGTACCCATGTCTAAACATGTTAGAATAATAATCACAATCAGTACAAAAGTAGTAACGTCCTCGCATCAAAAGCGGTGAAAATGGGTCCGACAGAATATTCCACAATCACTTACCTGGAAACATTTCATTGAATCTTGGCGTAATTTTGCTGGCAGGTTAGCCCCTTCATGGACATTGGCAAGCCCGGGGGCAATGAGCGCGACAATATCCTGAGAATTCTGTTTCATCCGATCATGAAACTTGTGACTACGGGCATCAATGAGCAAGTTAAGAAGCGACCAGAACTGGGTTTATCTTACTGTTTAATGTTGTTCCCATCAACCTTCTCAACTTCTTCGGCAAGTGTTGTGCTGAACCACAATGCGGCAGACAACTTTTCGGGAGAAAGGCGGCTAACTAGCAAGCTGGTCTCTGGCGCATCCTGCAGCGTTTCTATACCGACGGCTTCGTCTGCAAATAAACAGAGAATAACATGCTTAACACACATCGTCCAAGATGCTGAGAAATGAAGAAAGTACACCACGAGAGTAGAGCACAGCTTCCGAAGAGCCAAAGGCCCTGAAGCACGGCGTAGATACACAATTAGCCATGTTAACAGCTGGTTCAAAACGGCCTGTGCATCTGTGTCGCTTAATGAAGCTCTATTTGACAATCAGCCAGATCTCCAACCACCAAAGCCATAGGCGTAATCAAATACTCACGAGTCTGTATTTAATTTGACAGTAAAAGTCAGGGCTCCAAAGAATTGTACTTTCTCATCCGAGCTCTGAAGCAAGCTGTTTGCAAGTTGCCAGCCATCAGCTGAGCGTTGCAGAGTGTGCAGAGCCTCCTGGATATGGGCTATCCTCTTGGGGTCGCCGGGCTGGTACAACTCCGTGACTAGCTAAATTCGTCATTCTCAGTGTTGTTCATACTAAGGGTAAAATAATCAACAACATACCTCCTCCACGTCCTTAAGACTGCGTGGAATGGGCGCTTCCATTGTCCAGTGGGGTTGTGGATGATAATTAGACTGAGTAGTGGGGTGGTTCCGTTGAGCTCAGTAATATCCACGCGTCCAGGGGAGAATGCAAGGTTTTATTGAAAGGTACAGTTCAACGTGTGGGATCATCACGAGTAGCTGGAGTCAGTTTCGTAGCATGCCATCGGCCTGGCGTAAGTTCCATAGAATTTCTTTGTTGATATTGGGGAAGCTTGTATCGGAAAGCGTGACCTGAAGTCTTCCCCCCACCCCCACCTTCAAGCCTTAAAAGTAAGGCACAAAGTTATGTAGGGCAGGAAGCTGTGCCTAAATAAGGGGCATTTTGAACAAAATGCACTGAGGGAACACAATTTAATGAATAGCCGTAATTATTTGAAGGAGAAAAACAAAACTCAGATTCCTCCCAAGGAAGCAGCCCGCATCGATCATAGCTGTATTACAGCCTGAATATAAAATTGCAAGTAGTCTCACCACCCATGTCTAAAGTCGAATATGCAATTTCAATAAAGCTATCTGAGAGTCAGGTAGGTTCTGAAACTATCTGCTAAATAAGCATCTTATTCTGAATTCCGTGTGCTGTGGTTGATATTCCTGCCAACTTGAATTGAGCCAACCTCCATTGTGCCAACGTGCATTGTACCACACAAATGGGCCAAAATGACTATTGTGTTGAAAAGCAAAAAAGTTTCAAAATCCATGAGAGTGGTCCAATGAAAGGTCTAAGAGATCCATCTGCGCTATCTATCGTACACCAATGTATTCCACAAGGCGTCCAGAATCTGCCCGCCCATATGCAATATCAACGTTCCTTCCCAACGTGGAAGCGGTCAATTGAATAGTGAAGAGACCTCCAAAACAGCCAAGGCCAATTCTTGTAAAGATCAGTCCAGAAAACATTTGACTGAATATTGGGTTAATACCAGGCCTAATGACGGCAAATGATTGCTTGTCCTGCAAAGCAAGTTGATCAGATCCCAAAGTGGTTTGGCCTTTCTACCAGTGTGTAAAAGGAGACCATCAAAATTGCCAAGGCTGTGTAGTTATGCTTGGATTGTGAGCTGTTGAGTGAGGAATTTGCTGTTTACATTAATTCCAAGCTCTGTCAAGCCGTCGTATCATAAATTAGCCTGTAATATGTTAGCATAGCTCCCAAAATATGAGCTGCAGAATCTTACACAAGAAGCGGCGACCGTCTTGGTATGAGGTCACCTCCTCAAATTCGAATTCCTCCAGGGCAGCAAGACGAGTTCCTCTGTCATATTGGGAACGGCGACGGCGTTGTTCATCTCTATAATGCTGTCCTGCACGTGGAGCATAGAGACCTACTTGTCTGTCAGCTAACTGTATTGGATGCGCTACATGAATCTCATACTGACCGACATGTTCAGCGTTTTCAACACTGCGTCTCATCTTTGACGCATTGTCTGGCAGTGGAAAATCTTCTTCCTGGCCTGCATCGGGATGACGGCCTGCTCGGAAAATCTGATATCATTGTTAGATATATCGGGATTGATGGCCACAGATCTTACCTTGGGTCGGAATGCTGGTTCTTCAAGCATGACAGAGCTGTTGCGGAACTTCTGAACCAGGCAGTCTTTTCCTTGAATTGCTTGTCGGATATTAGTTTTAAGTATAATAAATAATTCTGTCACACTTACTCGCATAGGAAACTTCAGCAACTTTGTCGCTGTTGTATCTGTTCCTATATGGGAAGTCAGCTTTGCAATGCTTCTTGGCCAAACATAAATCAAGTGAGCAGGATCTTATTTACCAACGCTGGCCGGCGCGTGCCTCCAGAAACTACGTCGTTTTGTTAGTAAAATACAAATCTGCGTCACGGAATACCTACATCGATAATATGCCATGGCTGGTGAAAGTTAGTAATATCCCTCAAGGTATCTCTCGATGGTGTTGAACTTACATCCTCAAAATTGATGAAAGCATAACCAACACTTCAAAATTAGCTTTAGTACAAATAAATCATCGGATAGAATCTACGTACTTGCAGTTATTTGCGAAGTCAATGCGGAGATACATGAAATCGTAGCAACCAAAGCTGGTTTCATCGATTATTCCTTTCAGCATCTTCTGGTCGACCTTATTTGGGATGTTCCGAAGCATAATCTGTAATCATATGAGAAAGTAGTTAGGAATTTGCCTGGAGGAGCTTACGGTGGTCCGAACGTCTAATCCTTGGCGAATTCTGTTCACGTCGACAACATTGTGCTGCCCCACTGAGCTGTTGTATGGAGGGCGGCCAGTTCCTCGCACCAGATTCTGGCGTCCTGCATTTTGGCGCCGATTATAGAGGCGCAGCTGTGACTGAGATTCATCTTTGGAGCCGCCGTTCATTGGGCCGCCCGCATCGTTCCAAGTCTTCCGAGTTGTAATCCTCGGATGGTCTGACGTGACTGAAGTTGCCCCATATTGGGAGGGAGTGCTGTAAACTCCTGGGGTGTACCCCGTAGCTGTTGATTGCGGGGACGAATAAGGGCCCCCAAATGGCGCAGGGACACTGGAAAACGCCGGTGTCACTGGATATCTAGGAGCATATGAGCCATCCACAGGGCTCAGCACCGTAGTAGCATACGAGAATGGAACCTGCTGATTGTATGTTGGAGGGCTTGAGATGGACAATCGCTCAATGCTTCCAATCAAGTCGTCATAGTCTCCACGGCCGCGGATCGGTGTCTGCTGAGGTCCATGTGGGGCTCGGGGTGGTCTCAGGTCAATATCTGGCTTGTGGAGTCCGAGTTTAAGAGATATGCCCTATAAAAATTCAGCAGGTAGCTTCAGGCAGCAACATCTGAACTTACCCTCACAGTAGCACCATTGAGTCTCGCAACAGCACGGTGCGCAGATCCTACATCACAGAACTCAACGATCATGCCAACTGTCCCAGCTTCAGTTGGTGCCTGTTTCTGGTACGCATATACTGCTCCATCAACGGCTAGAAGATCAACAATGATGTCTTCAATTTTAGCCCTGTCAAAACCCCCAACACCTGGGAGCTTGGCAGTAAGAGAAACTTGACCTTCATAGGCTGATACAAAGGCTGAGTTTGGGTTTGCCTTCTACAAAAGCACTTTTGTTAGCGTTAAAAGAGGTTGGTAGGCCATTAACCACTTGCCTCGGCGCAGACTCCTGGAGTTATGTATTCAACGGACCACTCGGGGTGGGCGATCTTTGCGTAGTTGTAGATAATAACTGAATCCTGGACATCAGAAAATCTCACCAAGACCTCGTTCGCAGTGTGGTAGAATCGACGTGTTGCACGCTCTGGGATCCCCTTCTCCTAAGACGTGTCAGTAACGGACAGGGTGGGTCATTCTGTAGATTATTTATGAATAATCAGAGATTTTATCTCAGAGAGAATAAACCTTCTAATAATCTGCAACCAGTGACACAAAGTGTACATGATATTCGATCGAAGGATGACACCAGATATACAAGGCATATTAACCTGTCTTGTATATTGAATTTAGAAAAAAAAACAAGATCATTCGAAATAGATAACAATTGCTGAACCAAAAGCAACACTGAAGGAAAATTAGTTCTCAGAATTCAAATAAACTTACTTGAAGGCATGTCTCCACCTGCTCTCTGGAGACAGCGATGTAGATTCCAGTTACTCTAAGAGCACGGGTAACTTGGGTATCAGTGCTGAAGATGCCCTGCTGTGCGATACCAGAGGTAAAGCTGTCGGTTGGAGATACTGGTTCTAAAGATTGGGTGTCTCCTTCATTTGGTTTAGCTACTTTGACTCCATCAGATTGTTGGGCACCTCTATTACCTGAAAGAGGGTGCATGGAACCGTGGTTCAAGCGGACACCAAATGGGTGAAAAGCTGAGGCGGTAGCACTGAGCTTCTGATCGGATCCTGATTTTGCACCAGGGGAAGTAAAGGGGTCTTTGTCCTCATACTTTGGCTTTGGGGTGCAACCAGCAGTGGTGCTCGCCGGAGATGTTAGTCCCAAGTCTGTTCCAGATAGCTCATCTGGAAAGAAGCCTGTTAAATAACATGCTGGATTAGTATCAATGCAGTCGAGGCCAATTGCCGCCAAAGAGGGATGCAAACCTTTGTATGCATGCTTTGAGGTAGACATCTTGTCAAACTTGCAGCATGTAGGCTGTGAGAGATATGATGTGGAGTATAGAAGGTAAGACACCAATTGTTAGAATAGATCGGAGATGCGCCAGTAACATCAACGCCCAAAAGGAGAATGTGATGATGGGGGAATTGTAGAGATGTGAGAATCCAGTGCAGAATAAAGGAGAATGGAAGATCAGGTCAATATGAAGAGAAGAGAAGAGGAAGGAAGAAAAGACTGGAACCTTCGATTTAGGATTTGGAAAGGAAATGGGGGGTTGTAGGAGTTTGTGTGGAAGATACGCGACCAACTTAATAAATTGATGGGGGGTGTGGCAGCTGGACGCGACTTCCTCGTGAAAATGAAAGTAGGAGACGAGAAGGGGGGGAAAAAACAAAGAAAATATCGATACTTCAATTCGAATTCGCGCCTCCGTTTGAATTCTGTTTTATACCAGCTGGTATGTGTGAATTCTATATTGTTTGCCACTTACAGTAGCTCAGTATCTTTGTCTGACGTTGCTTTGAAGAGGAGTTCACCCCATTCGGTTGGATGTTGATATACACCTCAACCGGAGATATATTTTTCCGAGCCACGACGTCACAGCCGCCATAAGCTCACAACTGTTGCCTGTTTCAATACATCGTCAACACTTGATCTTTGAGGACAGGAGTGCCCATGCAAATCGTCACAGACACTTGAGGCAGGCCCAAAGAGCGACATTATTTATTCACGGATGTGATCCACTGAAAGCGCCGTTCAGCCCACTACACACACTCCCTCCCTTTCCGCTCTGGACAGAGAGACCTCTTCGAGCTTTGGAACAGTACTGGATGCCACAACAACAACAGTTTCATTCCCTTTGGTGGCCATTGTCTCAACGGAGACAATTAGCCGCATAGTCGATCCAGCTTCGCTTCAATATGCCTTCTGCAGTTGAGTTCCGAAGCAATGCCCCATCGATCATCCAACAGGTAATGCCCGCAGCTCCTTGAATCTTGCTCTAGAAAGTAGTCTTATATTGTTAGATGATACTATCGCCCAGTGATAACGACTACCTTGACCAACTCATTCCCGTCGTGAAAGATGCGAGCAGTTCTAGTAGAGCCCATGCTCTAATGAAGAGCCTCTCGCAATATGCAGCGCAAAGAGAAACCGAAATCGAGAAGATGTGCAATCTAAACCACCAAGAGTTCCTAACATCGGTCAATAAGCTGCAGAAAGTTCGTGAGGGAACGGTCAAATTGACCTCGGAGATCTTGGAGCTCAACCAGTCCATCCAGTCCAGCACAGAAAAGCTCGCCGAGCACAAGAAGGCTCTTGTTGACTCTCGAGGGGTGCGTCAAAATATCGATGAGGCAGCGCAGGCGCTGAAAGACTGCTTGGAAGTCTTGCGTGTATCAAACCATGTCCATGAGTTGTTGGGCCAGAAAAACCACTATGGTGCATTGCGTGCGTTGGATGAGCTCCAAAATGTGCATTTGAAGGAGGTAACACAGTACAAACTGGCCGATATGATCCAAAAATCGGTCCCTGCCACACAGAAGCTCATAGCGGAGGCGGTCATGAACGATCTCAACACCTGGCTGTATAGGATCCGCGAGACATCTCAGTTCCTGGGGGAGGTGGCTTTCTACCACACCGAGTTGCGGCGGACAAGGCAAAAAGAACGAATGGAAGCCAATCCATATCTCCGAAACTTCAAACTCAACTCGGCGATAGAAATGGTCTTCGATGAGAGCGAGGAGTTTGATGCACTAGATAATGATGAGTTACGAGTTGATTTCACTCCTCTCTTCGAATGCTTACATATACATGAGGCGTTGGGCCAAAGTGACAAATTCCGCACCGAGTATGCTGCGACTCGAAGGAGGCAGAAGGAACTTCTTTTGCCTTCGTCAATTAGCCTTCTCGAGAACGATGACTCTAGCTTAAGTAGTCTTCTTGAAGGAATTGCAGGATTTGCGATCATCGAACGAGCAACCATGAGACGTGCTCATAATCTCCGCTCACCTGTTGATGTAAGTTTGGTTCTACCGGCGGTGTGGCAAGGAAACATACTTACTGTCCATAGGTAGATGAGCTGTGGGATTCAATGTGCCAAGCTGCTATCAGTCTCATCTCCAAAGCTCTCGATGATGTTGATAATGCAGAGGTTCTTTTGAAAATCAAGGGTGTTATTGCGTTGTTCATACAAACGCTGGATGTAAGATAACACTGATCTGCCAACTTTATGTAACTGCTGACAAGTAAGGGATGGGGCTACTCCGTGTCTGCACTAGACACTTTTCTGCTAACTCTATTCGAGAAATATGCGGAGTTGCTAAAACGACGGTTTAGTGACGACTTTCAAGAAGTATTAACCCAGTCCCTATTTGCGCCGAGAAATGCTGACGCCCATAGATCGTATCGACTGATGATTATATGCCTATGCCGATAAGCAACTTAGATGAGTATGACAAAGTTGTTAATGTCAGCTGGTTTACTCCTGATAAACCAAGAGACGAGCTTTCGTCTGTTCTTCTTGTCTTTGTTGTTTGAAGTTGACGCTGATTCCTGCTAGATTTCCATGTGTTTTGCCCTTCTCTCAAATGTATCCTCTTTGTTGTATCGACATTCGAAACTTTTTGAACCAATTCTACTTCTTTTCGGATGATCATTTTCAACATCCTAATGTTATCGATGAGACCCTAAGAAAGGTATGCTTCCCCAATATGTTATAACGTATGTATATTGACTTGGGCCAAGTCCTTGGACCAACTCCTTTCAGAGAAGGTCTGTAGGTCTCTTGTGGAACGTTTGAATTCTCAGTATCTCGGGCAGATCGTTCAAATTCTGATTAATCTCGAACACTTCGAAACTGCCTGCCAAGAGCTCGAGCAGCTTTTAATTGCTGCTCGTTCATCGACATCTGCTGGGGGACCAATCGTGCTGAATGCGACTGAAGAGTTCCGAAGTAACAAAAAGACTGCCGAGAAGAGAATTTTTGAGCTCGTCAACTCTAAGATCGATGACTTGATTGAAACTGCTGAATATGACTGGTAAGTCTGCAGCTCTGTCCGGATCTCCCAATAGCTAATATTCTACTCCTAGGATGGCGCCAACACTAGAAGGTGAACCAAGCAACTATATGCAGACCTTGACGCGTTATTTGTCAAATATTATGAACTCTACTCTGCTGGGACTTCCCAGAGAGATCAAAGAGCTGATATATTTTGATGCCCTAAGTCATGCGGCTAATATGATATTGGTATGTTCGTTTTGACATATCATCCATGAAACAAGCTCACGATTGCATTATAGGCTCTTCCGTTGTCGCCTGATGTTAAGAAGATCAATCCTAATGGTGTCACTGCATTGGCGAAGGACGTGGACTACTTGGCTGAGTTCGTCGATAGCCTGGAGAACGCCCCTATCTTGCGCCAGAACCTGGACGAATTGCAGCAAACAGTCAACTTGATGCAAACTGATAATCCAGATGAGTATTTCGATATATCAACGAGAAATAAGAAATATGGCCGGGTAGATCCCATGAATGGGCCAAAGATTCTTGAAAAGTAAGTCGACATGCCTTCAACTGTTTCTATTATTTGATTGTAGATTACTGACCAATAACTCTACTGCAGACTCACGTACTCGGTTCAAAGTCCAATAAAAAACGATAGGCTGGCCAACTTTTCGTCACGATTTGGAAAGAAATAAGAGTTATAGTTAATTCACCCATATGATGAAGTCCTCAAAACATTATAGACGAAAATCAATATGTGTAACAAATCTCAACTAGGTTGAGCAGAATCAAGCATTTACTCTACTTCCCGAACCCAAAACGAACCAAACGAGACACTCCAGGCGCCACAATATACTTTGATAACCCCAAGGACTCTCAGCCTCACTCAACGCCCACCATACCCCATCCTAGCTAGGCGGACGACATTAGCTGAAGAATGCTAACCGACCTCATAATCTCTTTCGCCTTCCGCATCCGCATCTCCTTCACCTCCATCATGGCGCTGATAATTGTGCCCGGCATCTTGACCGACCGTTGGGTCCTGGGCCCTCTGTGGTACATGGTACATCTAAGAAACAAATTAGCGGAAGTTGATGCTTCCAGGGGAGAAGTCAGTCATACCTGCTGTGGTGGCATCGGCGGATATGCGTACATCCCCTCCATCTCGCCATACATATGTGGGGGTGCTTGGCCATACGCGCCAACTGGACCTGGCTGAACCTGTCCAGGATACATAGCAGGTTGTCGGTAATCTTGGTCCGGAGCCAAGCTGTGGCCCAATGAGTAATCTGGAGGAGCCATAGCATGCTGTTGAGGCTGATGGCCAGGTTGCTGCTGAGAGATATTGCCCTGGGCCGGAATCTGAGCACCAGCTGCTGGAACTCCTTGCGCTGCAGCGTTTGGACCAGAAGCTCTCTTGGCGTGCGATGCGGCCTCCTCTCGAGGAACGATATCGATCAGGAAGTCAAACATGTCACTCTTAGCCAGTGCAGATGCAATATCAGATCTCTGAAGCGTGCGGCGCTTGTTCTCTTCGGCGTGGATCCAGGCGCGCATAGTCAATTCCGTAATGAATATATCACAACCCTTGGCGAACAGAATTGGAGCTTCTGCCGATATCATTTTTACTTCTGGGTCCGCCTTCATAACCTTCTTAATTCGTGCCAAGGGGAGCTGGTGCATTTTGTAGTCGTGCGTCTCGTTCTCGAGTTGATTGATAGTTTGCTGCCAGTATGTCGTGAGGATGTCTCTGTACCCGCCTATAAGGCCCTGGTTTACCTGCAAACAAATTGAGCTTCGGGATCGCATCGACGATATTATTAACTTACATTCGCCCACGCTCCCGTGTAGAACTCTGCGACTGGCGCAAACCCTTGTTCGGAAAGCTTTCTAGTCTTAGCATCCGAAGCTTTATAAATGTTAAATCAAAACTTACAGCAGAGCTGGCGCCTATAAACAACATATAGTTAGCTATTGCTCCTACTTAGAATGCGCATTGGAGATTGTACTTGCCATAATGACCGCCATGGTTGAGGTCATAGAGAGGCTGTTGGCGCTGCTGGCCTTGTTGCCCATGCGCAGCGTTTGGCTGGGCGGATGAATCCATGGTAACAAGCTTGACTTATTCCTTCGTCTCGTATAGTCCGTAAAGTGCGCGCGATATGTTGTTTGTATATAAATGAGATTGCTGTTGTCACCGCAATGAGTGTTTACGAGTCTCGGTGACGCGACAAGTAACGAAGAGGTCTGGCCGAAGGCGCAAAGTCAGTGTCTCCGCGGGCGCAACTGACTGTTCACCGCCGCAGGTGAATTGAGGCTGTGTTTAAATCACGGTGTGAAAGGCGGTCGCATAAGTCGCATTCCCTTGACTCTGACGTCGTGGTGCTGTTGATGATGCCCAAGCCAGAGAGTTAATTGATTGGTTGGCACCGCCGATGGGGTAGTGTAGGTAGGTACTCGAGTAACGACCAACACGGGAAAGCCGCCCATGAAATGTTTACATAGTACTTAGGCCCCAAAGCACGAGGATGCCTGCGGCTGTGTGCCTGCAGCCAACACATCAATCAAAACAACTCATATTTTTTTCTCAGCCACGATTGAATTTTTTGCTTCTTATCCTTCTTCTTCTTTATTTATCTACGCATTTTATGGATAATGATGTGCTGGAATAGCAAATCAAATGATATAGTTCATGTCCCTCTGGATCATAACCTGAATTGAACCCCAATTATGAAATCAGCAAGGCTTTCATTTAGGTCACGTGCTCTAATATATAGAGCTACCAGCCTCGCAATGCCAAGCATTTCGCTTAACGGACTTTGCATTTGCTTCTATAAAGTTTCTCCCGCATAGCTGCTGCCCGCAAAACATAATTTTTTCCAAGCCAGTCTTTCTGCACCACATACGGTGCAAGACGCTTGCTACCTTCACAATGGAAGTATTGGAGAGCCAGGATCTGTCCGATGGGCAGATACAGCAAATGCTGAGAGATGCTGAGCAGAGGATGAGAGCATCAACAGAAGCTGGTGCGAATGCTCTGATAAGCACCAGCGGCGTATCATCTCTGCCCGGTCTGGACTCTAGGTATGTCTTCACTGGCAACTCAGAAATTCCATTTCAGTTGATACACTTGCTAACTCCACGCAGCACCAGTATCTCAACTGGGTCCGGTTCGGGTTTACCTTCACTATACGTCAAGCCAACTGTCTCCGGTGCACAGGTTGACCCAGAATTTCTCGTCAGCAAGAAAGAGAGGAAGCTTGCAAATACACCACGCTGTGTTGAAGACCCCATTGCTGCTAGGGCTAAGGCTGTTAAAGTAAGTTATACCAGTTCCTCTTTTATTACGATGTTTTATGAGGAAAATTATCCCAAAGAATCTTGACGCAGAACTCGGACCCCGTCTTGGGTGTCTTCTCTGCATCTATGATAGTACGCACATTGTGCAAATTCATAGTTACTCTGACTTAGCATTTTATCTCTTTCTTGGCTATTGATTATTTGCTGTGGCTTTCCACTAACTGTCAAAACAGGAGAAGGCAGCATCAGCCGGACCAAATTGGTACAACTTGCCAAAGACCGTGTTGACGCCCGAGCTTAAGCGCGACCTGCAACTGCTCCGCTTGCGATCTGTCCTGGACCCGAAACGGCATTATAAGAAGGATAATGACAGGAAGAGCGATGTGCCGGAGTTCTCCCAAGTTGGAACTGTCATTGAAGGACCGACGGAATTCTTCACCGCTCGGATGACAAATAAGGAGCGAAAGCGAACCTTCTTAGAGGATGTTTTGGCGGGTGAACAGAAGACTCAGCGATTCAAGTCGAAGTATACCCAGATACAACTTGCTAAGACGAGCGGAAAGAAGGCTCATTACAAAGCACTGAGGGCACAGAGATCTGGAAAGGTTACTAAAGGTTGAAGCCTCGTCACTGAACATGTCATCCGTTCAACAGGCAAACCTCAAGCTCCATCCAAGTGGCACAGGACTTGATCCGACTGGGATCTCCCATAACTAACAAGCAGATTACTGTTTGGGAGACCAGTGGCACTGATGGAGAGCTGCCTACCATAGTCATCTATGCTCCACCGCCCTGCGCCAAGTGTAGACGCGCCATGAAGCTGGTGGATATAGGCCTGCCAAACAATATGTGGCTAGGTGATATGGTGGTGATCCATACTATTAAGACCGTAGGTTAAATAGCCGCACGGCAACTGGTACCCAAGTACCAACATGAATATTAGTGTAATTAAATAGCATACGCCCTCATGAATCAAAGACATACCACAAAATTATTCTCTTCTTTACGTGCATAATCATGAATTTGTTTGGTAGTATCAATCGCGCTTCCATGTCAAACAGTAGTCACGTGCTCAGGTGTCGGCAATTCCCGTGAGTGCTACAACGAACATTTTATTTTGGCTTCATCCACCATTGCAATCCGCGCTTTCAACATGGCATCTATAGCCCCATTGCGATCGCATTGGGCTGCGGCTTGCCGGTCTAAAGTGAGTTTTGATCCAGGCTAGATGAGGGGTTTTGAAGTAGGCTAACAGCCTCAGTATGTGCCAGTGTCAGCCATCCCGAACAGAATTGCCGTCAGTCGCTTCCACGCTGCCAGCTTGAGCCGCAGCAAAGACGATGCCCCCAAAGCAGAGACATCGTCCAGAGCAGAGACACCGTATGGCTCGATATATACCTCAAATTGCCCTCTGTTCGAAGCTAACAATACGCCCAAACAGATCTGCCGCGGCGACCAATTTGACCCCCAGGTTCGTACCCCATTGCTGCCGACATGGACGAATTTGCAATACTTGGGACTAACACAAACTTCCAGCTCATCCGAAAGCAGCATCCCAGAATCAGAGACGCCTCGCCTACCTAGAAATGTGCAGGCCGTATACCTGAAGCCATTACGGCGGGACGTGGAATATGGTGTCCCTTCCTGCGATCTTCAATTGCGCTCGTACAGCGTACGAAACCTCGAATTCTTCTCGGATTTTGCGTTAAGAGCGGCATACTACTTGAAACTGCCCGCCTTTGGGCCTGTTCCGCTACCGCGAATTACTGAACGTTGGACAGTCCCCAAGAGCAATTTCGTCAACAAGAAGTCACAGGAGAATTTCGAGCGTAAAACCTTGAGACGCCTTATCCAGATTAAAGACGGCCACCCAGAGACCGTGGAGTTATGGCTTGCCTTCTTGAAGAAGCACGCATACTATGGAATCGGAATGAAGGCAAACGTGTGGGAATACAACGAGCTTGGTAAGTGACGATTAATGAGGGAAAGTCTTCAACCACTAACCAACCAACAGGGGTTGGCAAAACAATGGACGTGAGCCTGGAGAATATCAAGGGCGTCATGGAGCCGAAATGGGCCCATTTTGGACGAAACAAAAACCTGGAGACTTCGGAGAAGGTTTTGGAGTTGATGAATACCGAGAAGTATAAGCTTTCAGCAACCGGCAATGCACCAATGTCCAAATAAGTGGAATATTGTAGAGTGTCCGGGGTGTATATTATACTGTATCAGAAGCACGTAAATTAGGTATTGCTGCATTTAGAAGGCGCAGGGTAGCACATGTTGGGAGTTAATGGGTAACGGAAACCCTGTACATATACATATCCGAAAGAAACAGTTTATTACTGTGAAGCTCCTACATTGAAACATGAAATCTGGTTCCCTCCCATAAAGTACTAAATGAAGAGCTTCCAACACCAGTACATGGTATATCCGGCAGCCCAGCTTAACTTTTGGGAAGCTGCCGACGAGGTAAAATAATCCACATCACGTGACCACTAATTTTATCTCGTGAATGGCGGACGCTGAACTAGACTTCATCACTTCAGTCCAATTTCCTACGTTTGATGATTTCGTTTTGGTTGTATAGCTATGGTCGTCCTGTGCCGAGGTTCTCGTTCGCTCCTGCGTGAGTCAGTTGTATGCGCACTTTCTAAGCAAACGTCAAGTCCGTCAAATATTCGGAGGCTGTCTTCAGCTATCCAAACACCACCGCGCCAGGTTATATTTTCTGGCATACAGCCAACTGGCATTCCTCATCTTGGCAACTATCTTGGTGCTCTTAAGCAATGGGTAGACCTTCAGGATTCGGTTCCTGCGGAAACCAAACTAATATACTCCGTCGTCGATTTGCACGCCATCACCGTGCCTCAAGATCCTCACCGTCTTAGACAGTATAAACGTGAGGCCCTGGCTACTCTTTTAGCTATAGGAATAAGGCCAGAGAGATCGATATTATTCTACCAGTCCTCCGTATGGTCAAGTTTATTCCGTTTTTGGTAAACATGAAGCTCACCAAAATTTACAGGTTCAAGCACACGCCGAGCTTATGTGGATATTAAGCTGCACAGCTTCGACGGGCTATCTTTCTCGTATGACTCAGTGGAAGGTGTGGTCAATAATGAACTCAAGTAATGCATCTACTAATGGTAAACAGAGCAAGCTCTCACTGTCAGAGGATGCAAACGCAATGGATACGAGCAACAAGGCCAAGCTGAAGCTTGGGCTCTTTTCATATCCAGTTCTACAAGCCGCAGATATTCTGGTCCATAGGTAATACTGCTTTCATCGTTACCAGGAAGATTACTCATTGTTGCAGGGCCACTCACGTCCCAGTTGGGGAAGATCAGTCCCAGCATCTCGAGTTCGCACGCGGATGTGCAGATAGCTTCAACCACACATACAAGCCTCACCTGATTCCTCCGGAAACCATTCTATGTATGCACAGCGACGTATCTGTCCCTCGTTAAGTTTGTGGCTAACTAGTTGCAGCACCTGCCAAACGAGTAATGTCGCTCCAGGACCCTCATTTGAAAATGTCCAAATCACACCTAAATCCGCTTTCCAGGATATTGGTTACCGACTCGCCCAAAGTAATCAGGAAAAAAATAATGGCAGCAAGGACGGACTCCATAAACTCCGTGTCCTTCGATCCCGTTGGTCGACCAGGCGTCGCGAATCTTCTGCATCTTTTGTCCATCTTGGACAAGCAATCGAGAAGCCCGGAGGAGCTAGGAACGGTCCACGCCGGATTGGGCCTGGGGGAATTCAAGATTTTGTTAATTGAAAATATAACAGAAGCTCTCGATGGGGTCGGCGCTCGGTATAACGAGGTGATGAGCCGTGACGATGGCAAGTATCTCGATCACGTGGAGAAGGAAGGGGCTGCAAAGGCTCGAGAGAGTGCTGAGGAAACTATGGCTCTTGTGAGAGAGGCTGTTGGATTTTAATTCGAAAGCTACGGCAACCCAGCTGCGGTGCGAAGAAGCTAGAACGCCAACTTGTTGGCAAAGACATGGGGTCGACATGTTGTTATAGGACGGCCTCGGATGGCCCTCCTCGAGATCTTGACACGACCACTTACTGTACATTAGATGTAAATCACGCTGTATACTAGAATATTAGAATGTTTCACTAGAACATCCTTTATGAGCAATGAGTTATTGGTCACTTTATATCCTAAATATTAAATATTTGCGGTCACGTGTCAATATCATGTGACCTATTCCTTATCGCCTACGAAAGAGTCACCCTCGATAAGGATGTTTAGCATTATATAAGACGGAGGAAATATAAGACGGAGCAACCACGGAATTTCCGTATTTCAGTGGATATCCAGAACCTACAACAACATCTAGCGTAGCATGCAACGTGAAGATGGCTTTGTACTTGTTAAGGTCGCCGTCAAGGCCAGCCAAGCTGGCATCATTGGCCGTAGTTGCACTTAGGAGGTCATATTCGTCCGCGACGGTATCCCCCCTCAGCTTCGACCTCCATGAGTCCCCTCGCAGCGGTGAAAAGGGAACCCCAATAATTTTCATGCATGGTCTTTTCGGCTCCAAAAAGAACAACAGGACTATCAGCAAGTAAGACACTGCATTTCTTATGCTCTCAGGGCCATCATTCTAAATTATATGGTAGAGTCCTCGCTCGTGACCTGGGAAGAAATGTATATGCATTGGTATGTTCTGTGTAGTTGGTAAGATTCAGGCATTGGCTAATGGGGTTGAAGGACCTGAGAAACCATGGAGATTCGCCTCACCATGAACGCCACGACTATGCCATCATGGCCGACGATGTTGCGCGGTTCATGGACGAGCAAAAGCTGGAGGACACGACCCTCATCGGCCATTCAATGTAAGTCGGAGCCCTGTATCAATTGCCGCGTCAAAAAGGATCCTAACAAATCATAAGGGGGGCCAAAACTGCCATGGCGTTTGCGCTCAAATATCCCAGTAGAATTCAAAATATCGTTGCCGTGGACAATGCCCCGATAGATGCCGCCCTACTGAGCTGTTTTGGGAAATACGTCCAAGGGATGAAGAAAATCGAGCAGGTCGGCGTAACGAGGCTATCAGAAGCCGATGAAATTCTACAGGACTATGAAGAGGAAAGTATCACCGAGCCATGGACTGGCCCGACCCTTTCCAGCTGCTGACTGTCACGCAGTCTCTAGTTATCAGGCAATTTCTCCTTGGGAATCTGTATCGACCCGCAAACGACAAGACGCAGAAATTCAAATTCTCCTTGCAGACATTGGGTGTCTCCCTCGGCCATCTAGGCGATTTCCCGTACAAGAACCCCGACGAAGTCCGCTTTGAAAAGCCCGCCCTGTTCGTCCGCGGTACCCAAAGCCCATATATTCCAGACGAAGCAATTCCCACCATCGGGCGCTTCTTTCCCCGATTCCGACTAGTAGATATTGATTCCGGCCATTGGGTCATTGCAGAGAAGCCTGAATTATTTAGACAAGGTATGTCCCGTGTTCAACCAACACCAGCTCTGGTTACTGACCCCCATCAGCTGTCGTAGAGTTTCTTGGCCAAGACGGGGAGAATTAGAACCTCGGCGTAGAATCTAGAAATGATTCCGCAACAAACCATTAGAAATGGATGTTTGGGAAGGCATGTGTATAATACTTGTAGATAAAAGATATATCTGACCTGCCGGTGTCTATTTCGACGCCTCAACATGGACATCCGGAAGACACTTGTGAAGCAGCATTCCGTAATGTGATACCACCTGGTTCCCGTTGTGTCTGTTCTACCAAACCAGGTGTAGATACGATAGTGTCGACGACTTCTACAAACGGCTTCCGCACATTCTCCCGGGTCTTCGAGCTGACCTCACAGAATTTGGCACCATGGATAGTCGCAAGGGCCTCTCCCTCCTCGGCGCTGACCTTTCTCGACCCCGCCTTGTCCAGCTTGCTCCCAACCAAGTATGTAATCGTCCCGGGCATAGAGTTGTTCTGGACCTCCTCAAACCACCGTCCCATGGACAAGAAGCTGTCCCGGTTGGATATATCATAGACAAGAATCACTCCGTGCGCCCCGCGGTAATAACTGTTCGAGAGAGTCCGAAATCGCTCTTGCCCGGCGGTATCGAGGAGGTTCAGGCGGTACGAAGTGCCTCGCACGGAAAGCTTCTTCACCTATCCATCAATCAGCCTTATCGCCCTCGCAGCAGCGCCGAAGATCTGAGCGCACCTTGAAGTCAACGCCGATAGTAGCAGTCGAAGATTCCGGGTCGAACTGGTCGTCGCAGTATCTGATCAACACTCAAGGGCGGTTAGTTAACAGTCTGTAATACAAGTATTGGTCCATACGTGCTGATTTCCCGGCTCCGGAAGGGCCGATCATGAGCAGCTTGATGACCTTGAGGTTGTCGGTGTCCATCTTGATTGCTGTTGAGCCATTCATTCACCGTTGAAAAATCCAGGGAAGATGGCAGCAACTGTAATAATAGAGTCCGCTACCCGAGCCTTTACTTGGCGACGGGACGATTATTCTTTGTACGGCAAAGTTCCATTATCTACGTTGTATGTGGAGGGGGAGGTTATCGTCCAGCGATACCAGTTTTCGCTAAAATGTGTGGGCATGTGATTGGTATTGTGAGTTGCCACATCTAAGGCGTAGCACAAAAAAAGCATCACGGAAAGCAACATAATGGCAAGCGGAAGTTTTTGAAATTTCTTTGATTTTGAATGACTCCCAAATGCCTGAGAGGTCATGCAAGTCACGCCATATGCCGAAAGCAAGACCTTTGCCCTAATGAACATGACCAATCAAACCCCCGCTAGTACAGCACTTTATACCTGCTCCAGGACCGTCTCCTTGAACTCCCTCTCAACCTTCTGTCCCTGCTCATCCGTGCTTGACTCGCCGTGGAGAGTAAGAAGGGCACCAAGGTCGAACTTGGGTGCCTTCAGGAGCTTGACTTTGCGGATGTGAACCTGAGTGATGTTAATACCGTTATCTCCCATGCAATCTGGCAGCCGTTGATACGTACGTTTTGGAGAGGGTAGATTCCCTGTGTAGCCTTCTCGATCTCGCGGCCGATAACCTCCGGGATGAGCTTGGCGGTAAGCTGGGTAAGGGTGCAGCTCGAGGCCTCACGCTGGATGATCTCGGTCATCTTAACGCGGATGGCTCTGATTTGCGAAGACGCAGCGTAGGTGGTCTTCTTGATTTGGTTGGGGCGGCGCTTGGTGAAGGCGATCGCGAAGAGGCGGAGGAGGTAGTCATCGGTCGTCTTGACGGTGACGTTGGCCTCAATCAGCGTTTGCCACTTGCGGACCAGGGACCTCAGCTTGTCGGATGTGAAGTCGAGACCGTGGAAGTTGGTCAGGCAGTTCTTTCCCTGCACCTCATCGACACGGAGCTTGACCTTGCGGAAAGCGTGGTCCTCATCCTTCTGGAGATCGGCCAGGGAAACCTCGACGATACGGCCCTTCAGGGAGTCGTTGGCGTTCTTGAGACCGGTAGTCCTGTTGACAAGAGTCTTGCCGACACTGAAATCCATCGTTAGAATCTGCTATACACATTATAATTCGGGGTTGCCATACTCTCTAATCTGGAACGAGGTAGGTGCCTTTAAATCAGTTAGCGACGGAACGATACACTCTGCGAATTGAGCAATATACCTTAATTTGGTACCAGTCCTTGCGGGTGAAGGGGTCGACGGTTCTCTTCTTGATACCCTTCTTTCCCTTTGAGAGGCGCTTGTTCCTGCAGAGTTGTGTTAGAGATGGCTCTAATTTGTGTGGTGTGCGCGCATTGACGCTCAGAGGTCGAGGCAAAATGAATTCGAGGTTTCGGGTTCCAGAGTGAGACTCACTTTCCGACAGCCATGATTGCGATAAGTTACCTGATCGCGTGGACTGTTGAGTTGAACGTTTGTCGTAGGTTGGCGATACTGACCAAATGGAAATATTGTCAAATTCAGATGTGTGTGTCGCGCTAGTGGGGCAAACTAACCGAAGCTTAGTCATCGCATCGATCCCTGCAAGGGCTATGGATTTTCTCGGTGTGGAGTAGAGTTGTTCCCTTGTTACGAGAACATGGTCCACCAAAACCACCACCACAGCACAACACAGCACAAAAACAACAAAAATCAAGAGAAACTTGGATAATTTTGATGAATTAAATTCGGAATATTTATTTGGCATTTGTTATGCCAGTTATGCCATTTCCTTATGTGCCCCCCTGCTGACCCCCTTCCCCTCCATTCCCATAATGCCACACTCCATGCGCCTTCATCCCACCGCCTACCACCCATGCACCGAACGCCAACGCAAAGTCACTCCACCGCCCCAACCCGAACAACAAAATAAAACAATCAATTTCCGAATTCCTCACCGCCATCATCCGGATCCTCGTGGAAGTCTTCGAAACTCGGGAAGCTGAAATAGAGGCATTGTGCTGCGGTTTGTATGAGCCAGAGGTTCAACGAAGGCTGGGCCCAGCCAGTGTGTATGAAGGTGACGGGTTAACTCACATGTGTATATGCTCTCCTTCTGTTCCTCCACCGTATTTGAGAAGCCGTGATCCGACCCTGCTCTCCTTGGACTCACAGAGCGTCGACTATCTTGTGACGACGACAAGCTGACGGTATCTGCTCGCGGTGGTGATGAAGAGGCAACCCGGCTGAGTATCGCTGTTGCCCTTGAGGATGGATGGAGGTAGGCAAGGTCGACCCTGCAGGCGTTCGATGTGGCTATGGAGGGTGCAGTCGCGCTCGAACGCATCAGCTTCGGTCGTCGACATGCTGAGGTCCTCGATATGGGCCTTGATGCGGACTTGCCCTCTGATGAGATTGAATGAGAGCTCGCCATTTCAGGTAACGTGCTCAGGTAGGCTCCTATACGAGTGATGAAGATGTGAAGGGCGAAGCAGTGACGATTGTATATTGTAATGTGTTATTTTGTTGAGCTTGTTATGTGTTTATTGTTGAGTCCAAGTAAACATTGGATTTACTCTCGAGTTCACAAAGTCGGTCTATAATTATTTGTTTTGGGCTTGTGGAGACCTATCTATCTACGCAGCCTTCGGATCCTTAAATCACGTTGGAGATATCAAGCTACTCTCCCCATTTCGTCCCTACCATGGGCGCCACATGTCGCCGGTTTGATGGTCTAGTCATCCTGAGCGATGTGGTCCAATATGTGTGGCTTCCATTCGGGGCTACTGCACAGCGTTCGTTAGACAGGGCCCGGGCCGCCTATGAATCTCTCGTTCCTTGTGGACATGGCCAGTAAACGGAGACAAGGCTGTTTGGGCATGGGTTAATGGGGTCACGCCTTGATTAAAGTCGGCCCAATGCTGCTCCCCTCGCCCAAAAGTCCCAAAAGAAAAGAGCCCATCGCCGTTTTTAGTTGTTTACATTAAACTGTAAATTAATTAAAGACCTATTCATCACCAAGCAAAATAATTATAATTATCACATTATGGTCTGTTTAATTGAGTCGATTTACCGGAAATTCAATTACACGTATCAATTCTCAACTATCCGCCAGCCCACCCTCAAGATTTCCAGGCTGAACAAGTACTACACCCATCTCGATCCATCAAGCCACCCCCAGTTCGTGTCCGGATGTTGCTCCATGCATCACGTTTGGGGGGGATCTAACGTTGCTTCTTCCCTGTTCCCACTCGTGACTGGGATCACGTAATGGTGGTGTCGTTCCCCTTCTGGCAATCCGCCCAATCCTAACCCCGTCTAGACCACCTTCCATGATCTTTTTAGTGATCGATGCTGTAACATAATTAATATCATGATTATCCTACAACACGGGACGCTTACTCTTCCCAGGTTTTTCCACGGACAGCTGCCAGTTCCTCATTCGTCATTCGATGGCCTTTCGTGAAGTACCCTGTTCCACACCATCAATACGGGTTGTGCAGATCAAGACGACCGACACTTACCAGCTGTGATTTTCGCATCTATCTCCACTCGACCATCATCTGGAATCCAAGATTCGGGCAGTTCTACTCGTTCGTGGATCGGTATACTACAAATCGTGTAAGCACGGGACTACTACTGAAGGTGAGATATGTACCCTTGCCCAACGATTGCGTCGTGCTTCATGCTGCGTGAGAGTCAGCGCTTTGCAGCTGGAAACAATTTCGTTGGAGTTCGCATACTCGCTCATACTCATCATCCGGTCGATCTTCGTTATCCCAAGCCAGTGCAGAATGTCTGGCATGAGTGCTTGAAATCTCATGTCCTTCACTCCTGCCACATTTTCGGTTCTCTGGAAATATTCAGATGCTCTATCGGCACTGCGCTTTCTGGCATTGTAAACGAGATACTACAAGTTAGGAAAATATCAGTAATAGCAGAGAATCGTGGAAAAACCGAAACAACCTTTGTGACTTCTCCCAAAGCCCGCCCTTCTTTCCTAAAGTATATGACAACGCCACTTCCTCCTTTCTGGGCTTCCTTCACAGCTTCTTCGATTCCAAATATTAAATATGGACGGCAGGTGCAGATATTACTGGAGAATACGTCGCTCGAGTTGCATTCGTCATGGATCCGGAGGGCGAGGCGTGCGTTGGCATCTGCCATTTTGGCCGGATCGCCGAAACAATACACAGTTAGGCCACCTGCTATACATAAGCATTTTGTAAACCTGAGCTCATTATCTTCCCGTACCTATTGGTGGTAAGAATACCTTGATATCCCCTCTCGTAATAAGCTATAGTTTTGTTAGCTACATCTTTGTGCAGGACATACACAGAATGGAGCAAGGTCAAGGTCACCTCAGGGTAGCTTCCTCCTGTGTGCTCAAAGAGAGAACGGCGCAACGTTCCTTCATCTGAATATAATAATTATTAGCATGGCGTATTAATAGCGGTTTGGAGTTGTGACCTATTCCGAAACGCTTAGCTACTCCTGGTAGATACCACACCTGCCTCGGGTTAGTATGTTATTCAAAATTGTACTATACAGATATCATACTGGTTCGACTGCAAATTTGGTGACTGCAAGCTCCCCCAAATCATTCAAGCACACTTTTCCGTCAGGTATACTGCAAGAAAATTAATTCGATGGCCCCATCTGTAACGGCGTGCAAATTCTACTTACAGTCTGCCCTCTCGAACACTCGCTTCAAGCTCCGGAAGCTAGTAAAATAAGTTAGCTGGACGCTGGCATACATGATCTTGAGGAAGAAACGGTTCCGTACATTCATCCGAGCCTTGGTAATGGCTGCATATATCAGAGTTAATATACATTCTCACATCGCAGGGGCATCTACAACTAACCAATGGTTGGACGGATGTCAACTACACAAGTCAGTGACGTACGTCATGGAGGAAAACTGGATACGAACTATTCTCAGAGTCCATGGTGCTCTTAAAAAGCCAGGGGGCCAAATGTCCAAGCGGATCCAACGAGACTATCTTCTCCTTGTCGGCCCATTGTGGGAACGGACCGATGTTGGAGGCTGGCTCGGTGTTTGTGAAGTCAGGCCTTAATTGCATTAGTTATTGGAAATTATATGAAGAAACTCCGCGGTATTGAGGAATAAGAAGAAATTTATAGTAAAGTATAGGTGCAGCCCGGGGAAGGATGTTCGGGTTGGTCGGGACGCTGCTCGAAAATGGAAGCTCATGGCTTACTTATGGTCAAGCTCTATCTCTTTGCTGGCCACAGCAAGGGCATAGTACATCGAATATGATCCGCCGTGTGCTAATAATCGTCAATTGGGAGCTGTCTGCGTGTCGCTGGGACATGATTTACCTCCTATGGCTATAATGATAACGAATGTTAGCATTGCACAGCATGGTAGGATAGGTGTGGCTTACCATTACGCCTCCGAATCGTCGATTGGGATCTTGAAACAACAACTGGTCCCCTCGTTTGCGGATCTTTGTTGCCCCAGTCCATGGGAAGAGGGTTGATGCCACTTTGGCCCGGGTACGTTCTGAACACACCGTTAGCCTCAGCAACACACGGGTCGGGATACCTCTTCAGGCACATATATAGGGTGGCTTGAACGGAACTGTGTCTGGATGGAGTGAGGGGTAGGGCTGGGTTTGAACCCACGTAAGAATAATCCGCGAAGTTGGGGTATGGTGTGTATTTGAGGGTGAAGCAGTAGAAGGCATGGTGACATGGTCAACCTCTGCTGCGGCCACAGTTGGAGATTCAGGTACCCCAGCATCATGGTCGTCTTTGCTATCTATATGAGCCGTGGTGCTCGCGGAGGGTTCATTCTTGCTGCTGGTAGAAGCTGTTGCGGCATGTTCAACTTCTTTGATACCAGCAAGGATATTTACGCGGCCGTTGATGGCATCTACATTTGCAGCGAGCTGAGTCTGGTTGGCTGTCAATACCTTGAGGGCTTCGAGAACGTCTTTCATGAGAGCAGTTTGATCTGCCACGGGTGCAGCCATGGTTCGTAGAGCGGTTTGACCTGAAGCAGTCTTATAAATGAAACGGCAATGTAAATGGTTGCGTGAGCGGCTGTCTGAAGTCTTTTGAGGTCCTCTAAACTGCCCAAATGTCATCAATCTCAGTCATGTACTTGGTCCAACAAAGAGCAGTTGAAGCAATGTAATTGTAAGGTATGGAAGGTATGTAAGGTACAGATGTAGTAGGCGCGGTGAGGACGCGAGATGTGTCACATAGTAAGGTGCGGGGTACTCTTTGGGCGTGTGAGAACCAAAGGGTTTGTTTACATGACGTGGATAGGGACTGCGCTGTACCCCGTGAGCTCTCAAGTACTCTCTACAGTATATCTCCGGCACTCAAACGCCGCGGACTGTGAACTGGCCAAAATGATATTGGAGATAAGGTGATAAGAGGCCACTTAGTCCTGGGCCTTGCAGTATCCGAAGGTGGAGCTTTACTCTCATAGCTTTACTGTCCTATCTATGGGGATGGACATGGATAAAGAACGACATGGACAAGGCACCAGCCAGGTAGCTACTCATCCTTTTACCACAGCTATAAAAAAGCTTGATTTCTACGTCAGATCAGTATCAAATTAGTATCAAACCAATATCAGTTTGCACTCCGCAAACTAAGATACATAGCGCCAACTTATTCGCAACTGCGCATATCAAGCGTTGTGCTGAACTTGAACCAACCCGCACACCACGCACCACACATACGGCACTTCAGGATCAACAGTGCTGGTACCCAATATTATACCCCACATCCATCCCCTGCGCCCGCGTCCTTTTTACCCACTTCCCACCGCCTTAACCAACTCTTTCCAAGCCTTATCGAACGCGCCAAGAACAACCAGGCTCTGTTATCTTAAGCCGCCTTTTCTGCTTTGCCCAACCTCACCGCTTCAGTTCACAGCAAACCCTCAGCCCGATTAGGAAAAGAGCCCTCCTTCCCTGGGAAACCCAACCAACCCTCCATCTGCTCGAACAACAACACCACACCCCACCAAAGATGGTCAGGACCCCTCTCCCTCCAGCTGACCTCCAGCATGCAGTTATCTAGCAAACCGAGCCGAATCTCTGACTAGGATGTTTACAGGGCAAGCGAAAGAAGGCGGCGAAGGCCCCAACCAAGAAAAAGGTGCGCATGAAGAACGCGACGACTGAATCGCCGCTCGAAACTCAAACTGACACCTCCGATAGAATGAACCACTCGCAACGACCTTCCCGTGTCTCTTCTGCAATCATGAGAAATCGGTGACGGCCAAAATTGACAAGAAGGCCGGAGTCGGACACCTTTCGTGCAAAGTGTGCGACCAGTCGTTCTCATGCAGTATCAACTGTACGCAACCACCCCTTGGGATCTATTCGATGGCGACGGTATATACTGACTATTTACGCCAGACCTTTCGTTGCCGGTTGATGTATACTCCGAGTGGGTCGATGCGTGCGACACGGTTGCCCAGGAGAACAAGGAAGCGAATGCCAACAGACCGAGGAACCAATCGCTCCCAGGCAGAGCCGGCGAACAAGAGAGAGGAGCTGAGGATGACTTGGATGACGACGATGTCGATCGCCACAATGGATACGGAGGGGAGGGCATTGTGGACGATGATGACGACTATTAAGGCTACGACATGTACACTGAGTGCGATCTGGGGGGTACAGGGCGTCCACATGTACGGAGAGAGAGATCAAAGGGCGTCTGGCGTATCAGGGCAAAAACAATCTAGCTTTAAGACTTTGGCCTTCATTTTACTGTATTTCGATAGGCTTTTCGGGTTGCTCTCATCGACCCGAGGATATCTTAGGAAGAGCAATCTACAACGAATTGATAGCTGTACAATATTTGGCTGTGGCATTGACATTCCGTGCACAATTGTTGCGTACATTCTCCTCATCAGCCAGAACCGGTGACTGCACTCTCCCAATAATCAACGACGTAATTCTGCTCCCACGCGCCGCGAAATTATAGAGTATAAAATCGGTCGCCAAAATCTCCCAGGCCTGGGACAATATAACTACAATAGTCAGCACGCGGTCAAATGCATAGCGGATGTGATAGCTCAAACTTACTTCTTTTCATCCAATCCCTTTACAAACACCACGGTTAGCAAATACTGAAAGCTCTAGTTTATTGGGGGTGCATACCTGGTCAATGAACGCTGTAACAACCCTCAGCTTGGGGAACTTCTTTGCAAAGACATTGATCCCTTCCGGGCTGGCAATTAGATTAACGAATAAGATGCGGTCTTCCGGGACGCCCCTAGACTTGAGAACATCCACGGCCATTGTTGCAGAGCCCCCTATCACACCAAGTCAGCCGACATAGTCCCACAATCTGTTCCCACGCATGAATCTATATTTACCAGTTGCGAACATAGGGTCCAAGAGAAGCACCCAGCGATCGCTGATGTCCTCTGGAAGCTTATCATAGAAGAGCTTCGGCATGCACGTCTCCTCGTCCCGCTGGATCAAAATCTTGCCAATCCGCACCGAGCGGCAGCAGTCCCGCAGGCCCTGCTCCATGGCCTCGCCAGCACGCATAATAGACACGCCGCAGATCTTCCCCTGGAACATCACCCCGGCGTAGCTTCGCCCAACGGGCGTGTTGATCTCATGTGCAATGACGGGGAGGTGGTTCAAGCTCTCCTCTACCAGCAGGCGGATGATGCGGTTAGAGTAGAAGATGAAGTCAGCTCGGTCTGTGTTGACATCTCTGATCATACTTTAAGGCCGGCATTGTCAGCATAGGAAAGTATGAGGGTGTGGGGTTGAACTTGCGTCAGCAATGCAATTAACTGCGGTGTCTGGGCGAGGACATGGACATTTGGGAATGAGACGGCGGTGGAGACTGTGGCCTCTGGCTTATGGTTTTTGGATACGTAGTCTGGCCCGACCGATTCTCTGTGAATGGCCTGCGTGGACTCCTTGTTGGATGCCATTGTATAATGGGTTTGGGTATGGTATTTTAAGTCTTGACCCGGGTTTCTGTCCTTATATTGGAAGTTGGAAACGTGATATGCGAGGCTGGATTGGAGAGGCGGTGGTTATGTATACAGAGGCGGGGTCACAAGTGCTGGATCGGTATAGACGAATAGCCACTTTTTCTTTTGAAAAACTAGTATCTCCAGGAAAGAAGTCCCGATTTCATAGAGATTTTTGGCTACGACGGAATGAAGCCGCGAATGAGGAGTGAAGGCAAAGGTTTATTTATATGTACGATGATTGCCCCGCCTGTCACGTTGGTTGATCGCTAGGGTTTGTTGATGGACCCGCTCGCGTGAGCTTCTAGAGGCTTGATAACTTCGAAAGTGAAGTTAATATGTGGCAGCCAAATGTACACATACGTTTAGCATAATTTGGATGACTTATCCAGTTAATGAGACTTTTCAGGTTTATATACTCAATATTGTTGTGCCCGTGACACTGTAGTATCGAGCTGCGGGGTTCTATAAAGCATCCTTGGCGCCTTACATATAGGGCGCCAAATTTGAACACTATGCTGACGCGCACGGACCACAGCGATTGTTGACCCCATTGCGCGCTGCTTGGGCCTTGTGGGGAAGGCTGAGCCAATCTCGAGAAACCGCCAAAGACATCATCACAGTCGCAACAGATCAAACAGACGTACATACACACGGGCCGAATTATTGGTGAGTTGAACGTGGAATTATCCACTTCTTACCAATTCGTGGCGTTAGCTTATGCGGAACAGTGACAGCTTCCGCGCGACTGGGCTCGCAATACGTTTGCCATCGATACTACAGAGAGCTGTTCTCATGGCGCAAGGTGCTCGCTGAGATGTTATAACACTCCTGATACTTATTTCGCACCGGCTTCAGTAGCGCATGCAGGCATGATGGCAACTGGCAACGACACCACGTCGCGGAAAAGGTCCTTTGCGACTTACGGCAAAGCGCGGCGGCGGCCAGGACCTGACTACCTGGCGCCAACCAAGCCAGCCAAAGCGTTGAGAGACGACACCAGCGGTGGCAGGAGTCGTCTGCACTCTGTTCCCCGCAACATAGAGCCTGTCGCAGATGCCACTATTTACGTCCAGCGCCCTCAAGCCAGCCCCTCGCCAGTCACCGATGACTCTACCCACATCCAGCGCGCCCAAACCAGCCCCTCACCGGTCACAGGTGACTCCAACGTTTTCGACTTTCCGAGCGACAGCGATAACGGCACCTCACGCCCGGACAAGAGAAAACGTATTACACAACAGCCCCAAGCGTCCCCCAAGAGGGTTAAAAAAGAACATGTTAGGGCCAAGAAGGCGGCAACAGCAAATACGAGCAATGGCATTCCTCCTAATACAACTCCAAAGCGCAATATCGCTACCAAAGCCCGCGCTCCAAAGTCTAGCATTGTGCGCAACAGAGATACGCGGCCCAGCGAAGATGAAATATCAAAATCTACGGGCTTGACCCCGTTATTACATACTGCCTCGGTCGCTCGGCCTGGCCTGCCAGGCCGAGCAAAGGCAAAACCTGATACCATTGTCCGTGGTGCATCATCTACAACGACTGCTTCCAAAAAAGATAAGACTCCGGTAACACAACGACATGATACCTACTCTCCAACAAGTGACCGATCACAATCAATTACTCCACGCCGGAATTCTCCCGTACCGAAACCGTCGACCAGCGGCTTCAATGCGCCTAGAACTAGCACTCCAGTCCGTGATAATACAGACTCTGGCCTCGATTTCAGTGGGCGGTCAACTCCAACAGGGCTCACCCCAAAAAGCGTGAAAATGTGGAATGGGCTACTGGGAGACGATTTTGATGCCGCCTCCCACCCGGTAACGGAAGACACCGTACAAAATAAGCTGGCAAACCGTCGACTTCCGAGGCGGCGATTAATAGACTCTTTTGCTGAAAAAAGGGCTCCCGAGTCCGCCTCTATTGCCCAAAATAGTGGCTTTGGCCCTAAAATAGGGGTTTCAGAGGTCCCTCCCGATACCAACCCTACGACCGACACGGATAAGCCTTCCAGCGTAACAGTTGGACAAGCAGCTATTGCTGCGCCACTAGCCCCTGGCCCAAGAATTACATATAGCCGCCAGCGGTCAATGCTGGCAGAGCAAGATCTTCTTAGCAGCATCGACCCCAGCTCATCTCAATCTCAAGATGAGGCTGCAGAAACACCGAGAAGGCGGCGGGGAGCGATACCTACCTTGTCGCGCCTTCATAGTTTAGACGAAGATGACGAAGAGGCAGATACGCAACCCGGAGGCGGGATACGGACCTTCCATGAGCTGAGGCAGGCAGGCGCAAACAAACGGTTTGTGGACGAGGTTGAAGATCTTAGTGAAAGAATCGGCGTGCCAACTAAGCAACCTTCAATGAGGCGGTCCGGGTTGCTGGATCTTATTGGAAAGACGCATGATAAGGCTTTTTTGAGAAGCCTCATTTCAAATGGGATGGACCAGCGACTATTCCTTCGTATAGGGGATGAAACGGACATCATTTCTGGCTTCATAATCGCTTCACTCCTCGTTATCTTACTCAACTCCACAGCTTCGCCAATTGCTACTTCTCAACTGCTCAACCAAGGGTTCTCCGATTTTATCGGCCGTCTTTTAAAGGTCGATGACACTATCACGTCCCTATCACAGCAGCGCAAAATGAATATATCCAAGATGACGCAGACGCTTCTATCACAGGAGCACAAAAAACTTTTAGAGATGCCAATATGGGGTGAGGTTCAACCGACAAGGCTCTCTCCACGCACAGTTGCTCTTGCTTGCCTTTATTTTGTCGCCAAGCAGAATCGCGAGAGTGGCATAGCCGGAAGCATAGTTTCCGACGAGGTCGCAGAAGGTCTGTTTTCGATCGTTAACCTCTACACCGATGAAAGCTCGTGGCAGCCGACGGGGCCGCTTCAGTTAGCTGATCTCCATCTTTCAATATCGACCTTAGAGCTTAGTTCTCTGGGGTTGTCAAAAGTTCCTGGCAATACAGGGTGGGGAAGCCATCAGCTAGCTATCATTCGTGACATTGCACATGTGATTCTTCGGGTTCCGCTGGGCGATCTCTCATCAACCAAAGCATTGGTGTTAGGCCTCGCTTTGAACATTACCAACAACAACTCTGCGGCCTCGAAAACATTCTCAACGGCAAGCTTCATCCATGACGCGTTCGGTGCGATTCTCTCGGATTTCAAAGTGCTGTTGGATATGATACCTGGAGATAAACAATCTACGTCCGTGGATGGTCTTATCCTTACGTTGGGTATCATGATTAACTTATTTGAATGGAGCGATCGAGCAAAGGAACCAACACACATGCTTGCCAATGAAAGCTTAGGAGATGCTGCACGGATATTTGTGATAGGGCAGGAAAAGGCATCTGAGGTTCGTCATTCTTGTTCTGTTCCATTTACGACCTTCACGCTGACACATTCACAGGTTGATTCCGTCGAGGAGGCCAATCTCAACGTAACGTTTGGCTATTTGGCCGTGCTTCTAGGGTACCTGGCCCTGACAAAGGATACTGCGCGGCGTATACGGCTGGGACTTCCTGGTCAGAGCCTCAAGCCTCTGATAGTAGCCGTTGATGAATTCATCGACCATCACAGGAAGGTTGATACCCAGTCTCGGGATGGTGTAGAAGTTCAGAGTTCCCAAAGCGGCCTGACAGAAAGATTGTCGCGGATGCTGGCAAAGTTGAGGACTATGGAAGAAGAGTCCCAATGATTTGAAGCCATGGCGCCGCCTCAATAGGATATATATACACGTCGACCCGTACACGTCGACCCGGCACACATATCTTGTCTTTTGGCTGCGGCGTAGATAAACTGGAACCGCAGGAGGATTAATATGCAGCCACGAAAAAGATACCCTTATAGAATTGCATGCATTGCCTGCGATGAGCAACATACTAAATGAATTTCCTTGAGACTTTCGTTGCTATATAATTGTGATTTGTTGCCATTGATGTTTTGTGAGAATATAAATACACGGAATAAAAATGAAAATAAATTGGGTTATATCTCTACCAGAGGATCATCACCCGTATTTGAGTTTGATTAGCATTATAAAATTTGCCATTTATTTTTGATAAATAGCTGGCCCAGACAATGAGGCCCTCAGCAATTAAAAATATTTATTCGGCTTATGTTTACTGTTTACAGTCCCTCTCCATTTTTTGGGGCGGCACGAGTACGTATTTACCCATCACGTAGCGTGACTTGGCTGGCGGTAGAAGGATGTTCCATGGAAGTTGCCCATTCCCAAACCAGCCATCCGTACATCATCCAGGCTCTATTGTGGAACGCTACTATCTATTCGATCGAGGAAGCAGCAGAACATCAACAAACCTTCATAAGGCACCATATCCAGGAACGAAGCATACGTATCAATACGTAGGATATTAAAATGCCTGCTCCGCCAAAACAACGGAAGATTGCCATAGTGGGGTCGCGCTCAGTTGGTAATTGCCCTGTTGTTTCCCTTACAGACCTCACATGTGCTAATGATGACATTGCAGGCAAATCGTCCCTAACTGTCCAGTTCGTCGATGGACATTTCGTGGAGAGCTACTATCCCACGATTGAAAATACTTTTAGCAAAGTAATCAAGTTCAAGGGCCAGGAATTCGCAACAGATATCATCGACACAGCTGGTCAGGTGAGCAAGCACATTCGTTTTCACGTGATATCATGGTTTCTTGAAATATGCTTTCTAACTGTTGCTCTAGGATGAATACAGTATTCTTAATTCTAAGCACTTCATTGGAATTCATGGGTACATCTTAGTGTACTCAGTTGCCTCCATGCAATCGTTCGAGATGGTGCAGGTCATTCGTGACAAGATTCTAAACCACTTGGTTTGACACCCCCCCAGCACGTTGTATATAAAGAGCGACGCAATTCTAATCTTTAAATTAGGGCACTGATTGGGTACCTGTGGTTATTGTCGGCAACAAGAGTGATTTGCGTCCGGAGCAGCGCCAAGTTACTGCCGAAGATGCAAAGCAGCTGGCGGAGAAATACTCGTGTGCGTGGACGGAAGCCAGCGCGCAGTTCAATGAGAATGTCACCAAGGCATTTGAGTTGATGATTGCACAGATCGAGAAGTCACAGAACCCGAATGAGCCGACGGGAGGGAATAAGTGCTTGGTAATGTAGAGACCTGCGAATGATGCGTTGTTCGGTACATACACCGTGGCAATCGAGGCGTGACCGTCCCATTAGATATATCTGAGAGTTTACCGGAGCCATATATCTGCCTCAGATCCCTCCATAAGTGTGGCCTTGTCCGACTAAGAAGGGGGTATGGCACTGAGGTTCACCAAGCAAGTACAGAAATCCACAGGCCAGCCCTGCCCCAACTCTCCCACACCTGCTGCTTTACTGCAATAGATAGGATAGCTCAGAATAATAGAGCAAAGAAATATTGGCACCACAAAATCGGTGTTGTAGATATTTTTGATATTGGTTTGCCAGCAAGACCGTATCGATTGATCGAATTCAGTGCTAAAACACGTTGTGGAAGCGCCAAATGATCAGTAAAAATCTTGGGCAACGTATGCTTGACTCACAGAAACATAATTGCCTGTTATTTATTATTATTTACTTGTTTATTACTCGTGTTTGAGTGATTACTCCGCATGAGTCAAAAGGCCTCCTAAATGATGGCTCGAGAACATGTGACGAGCTGCGGGACGGGTTCCTCCCACCTTGAATTTACCCCACCAACAAATGGCCAAAAAGATCCCACCCACCACCACCAAACAGACAACTTCACCAGCACCCCAGCCTTCCCCTCGTTTTACCGGAAGCTCCAAACGTCGCAAACATGCTTGACGTATTCGACTTCATTGTCGAGAAGGGCGGAAACCCGGAACAGATCAAAGAGTCGCAGAGGAGGAGATATGCGCCTGAAGAGGTTGTAGACGAAGTTATCGCGCTGTATGAAGATCACCGCAAGAGTAAATACGCCCCACGAATCCAGATATTCCGAAGATCATACGCTTATATATTTCAACAGATCAGTACTCAGCGACCCAAGTGAACACAAAGATCAATGAAATACAAAAGCAGATCGGCGCGAAGAAGAAGGTTCGTCCAGACAACCAGGCGCAGGGCACCTTGGAGGCGCAACTAACCGCCGATTTTTATTAGGCCAAGGAAGATGCATCTGAGCTCATGGCTCAGAAGCTAGAGCTAGAGAAGGAAAAGAAGGCGAAGATCGAACTTGCCGGTGAGAAGGACGTTGCATTGAAGAAGAAGATTGCGACCATTGGGAATATCGTCCACGAGTCTGTGCCTGTTCACAACAACGAGGTAAGGCTTTTAACTACTCTCTTGAAGTGCACAGTATCTAACCAGACAACAGGATAACAACGTCGAGCTCCGCGCGTGGGCGCCTGAGGGATTCTCTGTCGAAAAGCGCGACGTCCTGTCTCATCACGAGGTTCTGACACGCCTGGATGGATACGACCCAGAAAGAGGTGTTAAGGTTGTTGGCCACCGTGGTTACTTTCTGAGAAACTGGGGTGTGTTTTTGAACCAAGCCATGATCAACTATGGTCTTGAGTTTTTGTCGGAGAGAGGATATACCGCGCTGCAGGCACCTCAGTTCATGCTGAAGGAGTACATGGCAAAAACCGCCCAGCTTGAACAGTTCGACGAAGAGCTCTACAAGGTCGTGGATGGCGATGCTCAAAATGATAAATACCTTATCGCGACCTCGGAACAGCCAATATCAGCCTTCCACGCCGATGAGTGGATTATGAACAAGGAGCTTCCTATCAAGTATGCTGGTTTCAGCACTTGTTACAGAAGAGAGGCTGGCTCGCACGGCCGTGATGCCTGGGGTATCTTCCGTGTCCACCAATTTGAAAAGGTAAGGCAAACCCCATACCAAAGTGATGTATGTGCTGACTTTGGTTTTAAAGGTTGAGCAATTTGTTCTTACCGACCCAGAGAAGTCTTGGGAGGCATTTGAGGATATGATCACGGTTTCCGAGGACTTCTACAAGTCGTTAGGCGTGCCATACCGCGTTGCCGCCATAGTTTCTGGTGCTTTGAACAATGCCGCAGCGAAGAAGTACGATTTGGAAGCCTGGTTCCCCTTCCAAGGCGAGTACAAGGAGCTCGTGTCCTGCTCCAACTGCACGGACTACCAGTCGAGGGCACTTGAAATTAGATTCGGCAACAAGCTCCAAACGGATGTCAAGAAGAAGTATGTCCATGCCCTCAACTCTACGCTGTGCGCAACCGAGCGCGCGTTATGTTGTCTGCTGGAGAACTTCCAAACCGAGGATGTAAGTTGCTCACTATCCAAATTACCTCCGTGAACATCGCTAAATAGCATCTGTAGGGATTTACTGTGCCCGAGCCACTCCGCAAGTACCTTCCTGGTGCCCCTGAATTCATCCCATTCACAAAAGAGCTTCCAAAGGATTCCACTTCGCAAAAGGCGAAGGCGAAGGCCGAAAAGTCTAACAAGGTCGCGAACGCTGTTGCTGGTGGAGCGGCTGCTGTCACAGAGAAATTGAAGGATCTCAGCACTTGAAAAGCTTGACCTTCTGAATAGCACCATGAAAATCAATAGCGGAAGACGTCGCCTGTTGTGTTCTATTTTTCAGAGCTAGATTTACGCCTAAGGTACATCGATAGAAAGCTACCTTGTTATGAACCTTGAACAATTTGTATCGTAATCTCAACTGAAATCTTGACCAACATGTATGATTTGCTCGAGGGCCCACCTACTATACTTTGGCTGGTATAGAGTGCTATAATCCCACGACGTTAATGTTACATTTGATCTAAACGATTCCGCGAATCCCCAACCTCCACCCCCTTTCACTCCGCTCGCCCCTTTTACCTATTCTACATAATTTTTATATGTGGTGTTGGGTCGCTATCCGAGACACAAACGCTTCATATACGGAGCTGTTCTCGAACTAACTTGTAGACTTTGCGCTGTTTTGGAGATTTAATGACTTTACGCATGGTCTGTCCAATTGCTCTGGATAAAGCCGGGAATATGACTGATTCTCCGGCCCACGCAAAGCAGAAATATACCGCACCGAGGGACAGAATAAAGAATCGAAAGTCCAAGTCCATTTCCGTGAGTTGCATGAACTTCGATAGCCACTGAGAAGGATCGAACAGCATATATGACGAAAATAGTAGACCTGTCACGATCGTAACGACAAAGGGAACTATATTTACGTTAGCAAACCAATCGTGGGTATTTATTCAAAGCTGAACTTACGGTTTTGTCCAATAGGCTGCCTGAAAGGTGGGCCCACACTTAAAATTATACCAGAGAGAATATACTGGAAACAAGACACTAGAAAGAGTGTCGTATTTTGAGAATTTTCGATATTGGACTTCTCTTTTTCTAAGTGCGGTGGGATATACCTGGCCATCGGTTAGTGGCGGGCTGGGTACTAATATCAAGGGAAACTTACCAAGGTTGCCGCTGAACAATCGTGTATCCAATAGCTTGGATCAAAATGCATATTAATATCTGCCCAATTAGTGGAACGAGTACCTTGCGAGACACAAGGTTGGCTGTAGGACGCCTCTTGGAGAGTATTCGGTAAGGCCCAGTCCAACCCACTGAAGAGGCGGTTAGAGCTGTTCGTATTGTGGAAGGAGTGTAACTTACTGAAAATCGCAATTGGAAGGATCAGAACCAGATCAATGAAGAGAAACTATTACAATTAGTATTGCTAAACATTGAATTTGGGCAGTATCATACCTGAAAATCCCCCAAGTTAGATGCCGTGGCATATAGGAAGCTGACAGATGTGAATTGAATTGCCGAGTATAGACTCATATATTTGAAGCAGCTGAAGCTGGTAACTAGAGCCGCACGTCCTTCTCTGTTTATCATATTAGTAGGCAAAAATGGTAGGTAAGTAGATCTTACCGTATAACCTCTGGAACGCATGTGATGTCGAAGACTCTGCTTGTAAAAGGGGCAGCTACTGAAGCCTCTGCTTCTGACAGAGAGATCCCAACATCGGCTGCTTTCAATGCTCCACAGTCATTTGCCCCATCGCCGCAGAACCCGACACAGTAACCGATACTCTGTAGTTTTTCTACCAATTCATGCTTTTCGTCAGGGGACATTCTAGCAAAAACTTGGCCTGCAACAAGCATCTTCAATCATTGTCAGCAAAAGTATTTCTCTTTGGACAACGGATCACGAACCTTTTGGATGACTTCTGGAGAAGCAAAATCAATCATCCAGCGAAACACATCACCACTGACAGCCAGAGAGAAATTTCTGAGGTTTGATATGTCGTATGGCAAGGACGCATCTCCGTCTGCGGGAGGTGGAAGGGGCTATCAAAGTCAGCGTTTGAAACATAATTACGCTACCTGGGGTAATACTGTAAGTGTTCGGCCATCAAGCTGGTATATGGGGTTATCTATGCTCTCCCAGACCAAACGAGAATTGGGATCTTGAAAATGCCCTGCCATATATCATTAGTGTTTGTAAGGCATACATGATCATTGGAATAACAACTCACCTTCGGCAAAATGAGGGACAAAGCAATGCGCAGTTTTGTCGATTAAAGTGCACTCTCTTGCAACACTTATAGCAGTCAAAATATTGTCGCCGGTGCACATGAGCTTCCTTATTTCGGCCTTCTCGAGCACTTCAAGAACACCTTGAGTGCTTGGCTTCAGTTTGTTCTCGAATATGATAAGACCAATAAAATCGAGTTGGGATTCGGCTTCGCTCCGTTTCATCCTTTGTACCTTGACCCAGCTCAATTTAGGTATGTGTCTCCGTGCGCACGCAATGACTCGGAAACCTCTGTGGGTATAGTATGTCAAAAGCTCGTCGTAATCGTTAGGGACTGGCGGGCGTTAGACAGCTTTTCCAAATACACTTCAGTGAAGCGACCTACAGCTTTCAGGTCGGCAGATATCTTTCATGCACTCGGGAGCACCCTTGACATAAATATCGACCCCGCGAGACCCAAAATTTCTCACAATTACACTTGATCTCCTCAAATGAGACGCGAACTCGAATGACTTTAAAATACCAAGCTCAATGGGAGTTGACTGGAATTGCTGTTAGCGAATGGTTGTCTAGCGCATGCTAGTATGCAACGCATCTTGGACTCTTACATTGTCTGGGCCATCAGACTCACGAAGGCCATACTCCAGCTCTGTGGGAGGCCTTGCAGTTGAAGGCGAGATACCTTTGCTCTCATCATCGTCAGGCTCGCCTGAGTTTTGCTCGCCTTCTTCAAATGACCATCCAGTAAATTCAAACATCTTCAGATCCAGAGGATCACCGACTAGGCCAGCCTCAACCGACCTCAGCGAATGGCACGTCGCCATAGTAAAAAGTGTGGCCTTGTGGGTGTCATAATCTACCGTAGGATCTCTCTCGTATGAAGCCCCCGGAACCAGTGATGGTGCATCAAGCAAGATATCGCTGAATCTATTCGCGGGGCCTTCCACAACACGCACTCCTAGAACGTCTAATCCTTCTTCAGTGAGCGTGCCCGTCTTGTCAAAGCACATAAGGTCAATCTTGCCACCCACATTGACACGCTGCGGGCTAATGCAGAAAATTTGCTTCTTTCTGAGGCGAGATAAGGCAAAGTTTGTTCCTATGGTTAGTGTGGCAGGTAAGGCCGGGGGAACGACGATAGTAATAAGGTCCAAGGCGCGAACAATTATCAAATGCCAAGCAAGTCCTAGTCGAACGAAGTTGACGAAGGAGGCGGTGAATCCAAGTAGAGCAATGCCACCCATTACCGAGATATATCGGAATGAGTCCCGGTAAAACTTGAAGCCCGATGGCTTCGGGAAAAGCATAGATCGAACCAGAGCTCCTTTGGTTGTATTGAATCCAATGCGAACAGCCATTGCAAGACCGACTGCTTCATTATCTTTATCATCTTGCGGTCGCCGAGCACGAATAATTTTGGTGCCACAGAAAAGAAAGTTTTTGCCCACTTCAGGGGCGACCGAAGTCGCTGCTAAATTCATGTATTGGAGCGACTCGTCCGTGGCTGGCGTTTTCGAAACTGGCACTGACTCGCCTAACACTGTTAATAACATGACAGAAATCTCGGCATACATAACTCACCAGTCAGCATGCTCTCATTTACAATACAATCGCCAGATAGTAAGAGGCTGTCGCATGGAAATTGGGACAACACTGGATCTGTTACTTCGTAAACATCTCCAGGGACCAATTCGCTAGAAGAAATATAGCGCCCTTGATCAATATCAGCACCATTCATTGCGAGTAAAGCAGGGGACTTTACAAAAGCCATTACGGAGAACCCGTATGTCACATTCAAATCTCGAAATCTCTCGTAGCCGTTTCATGGTCTCCAACGTGAGTTAGTAGCTGTGCTTGGATACCGACAGAACAAAACATACCGAGCGAGTTTCAATAACAGTGGTTGTGATGCTCGCAACTGAGATGACAAATATGCACATGGCATAATAGTAGTACTCATCAAGAGACCACAGAATGATACTGGCTATCTGAAAGACATAAAACGGGTGAAACGCCTGTCGAGTTAGCCGCAGGAAAGTGTCTCACCTCGAGCATGGACTTACCTCGTCCATAAGTAGCTGCGGAATAGTCTTCTCCTTGATGTTGATAAGGTTCTGCCCAAAAACAGCTTCACGGGTATCTTTATCTTCGCCGTCAATTCCAGTCCGGATAGACTTGACATCAACCCAGGAGGGATCTTTCCAGCTATCAATCGAGACAAACCTTCCTTTGAACGGATGGAAGCAAAACCTCATGTAGCGATAATCAAGAAGCCTCAGTTTTGGCAAAATGGGATCGTCATCTTCGTATGGTGTTTGACGATGCTTTTCAGCACCGAAGACTGTTGAAAGTGGCTTCTCATATTCGATGATATTCAGATCTTGAATAACGAATTCGCCCCATTGATTCTGTAGGAGCCATTAGTTCATAGGACGGGTCAAGATTGCCGTGATCTCACCTCAATAACTACCCAGGAGCAATCGCGTAATGGAGTCGGCGATCCAGTCAACCAAACCTGCCATTTAGGGACCCAGCGGAATAAAAGGTATGCCAGGCCAAATGTTATTACGCAAATAGTGGCATACAAAATATAACCGACCTGGCTTGTCCTGAAGCCGGCCACAACAATAGTTAAGTCCTCATTGACGATATATATTCTTTGGCTCAGCTTACCCCGGCCGTATGGATAACTTTCAGAAATGCCACTGTCTCTCCGAAGCAAACGGTCATGTACAGAGCCGCGAGAGTAATTTGATGACATGCGTCTCATTGACAACTCTCCGGCTTCCAAGTCCGCTGAGTCTTCCTCGTAGAGATCTCCCTCGTATTCATCTTCATGGTAGATAGCTTCTTCATCTACCAAAGCCTCTTCGTCCCCTTCAGTAGTACCCCATTGAGTATCATCTGCAGGCTGCAAATACGTAAAGCTAGCGGTAGAATCTGCTCTTGCTCTGTGATGGGCAAATGATGTGACACTTGTGGGCACGCTCTCGGACATTGGGCCCGAAAAGATCTAGATTTATGTAAGTATTCGTCAGCTTTATATAGAAACCAGCCAGCCAAATTACAGACCTCATCATGTGCCATTTCTACATCGCCCATAAAGCTCGATGTGCTTAAATTTGAATTACGCCGGCGAGAGGAGCGATAGCTCTCATTTGATGGGCGGGGAGCTTGAGAGCTCCTGCGCCCTGGACGCGCAACTGACACAGGATCGGTGGCATCCATTGTGATGTCAGATGCCACAGAGATGCAACGGAGGGTTGCAATTATGCCAAAGAGGCCTCAAGACTTATTATATCATATTTGCGGAGCGTAGCAAGATATCATAATACTTCGAAAACAAAATTTCGCTCCTCCACCCAAGTAGCTCCCTGATGCGCGTTCTAGGCTCTAACCGGGAAAGAGAGCACCAGCCAGGTTTATCTTGTTTGTGGCGATAACAAGATTGTGCTACATTATCACGTGATTTTGCCTTTGACCCCACGCCTAGATCTTAGACCATTTTTTCAACCCAACGTGAAATTCGGCTCGACTCTGAATTCAACCACCGCCTCCCACCAAGAGTTCACCGTTCCCAACGACCTCACCCCCAACCCCACCTTCTTTTTACTATCCAAGAGAACAACACCTTGGACAATACAGCACCAAACTCACTGTTCTCAAGTACAACAGTATTGAAGATGTCTGAACCCATTCGCAACAAGAGAATGGACGGCGTCCCCACCGCCCCGTATGTTATCGGCGCTTTGTTACAAACGACGTGTTGCGGCGGTAACTGACGATGATTTTTAGGACGCCACAAAACACGCCTGCGAACAACGCTCCTATTTCATCCCATGCTCAGCAGCCAGGTGTCTCAAGCATTAAAGAAGGTACATACATGTTTATATCCTTGATATTTTGAGTAATGCTCTAACACTTAGTTGCAACAGAGGAGTTTGACAGGGCCGCTGCCGCCTCAATCTTCGCACAAAACCCAAAGCTTGTCCAGATGATCCAAGGAAAGCTCAGTTCGCTGGTTGGCCAGTCATCAGGTTACGTCGAGTCACTGCCAACACCTGTGCGCCGTCGTGTCGCAGGTCTGAAGGGTGTCCAGAGGGACCACTCAAAGTTGGAGGCTGAATTCCAAGAGGAGGTCCTACAACTGGAGAAGAAGTACTTCGAGAAATTCACCCCGCTCTACCAGAAGCGCGCCGCGATCGTGAATGGTACCGCAGAACCCACCGAAGATGAGATCAAGGCAGGCGAAGAGGATGAGGAGGATGAGGACAAGGACGAGGAGGAAGCTGCCGTTAAGCCGGAGGAGACGACCACGGATGCCATTACTGGTATTCCGGAGTTTTGGCTCTCTGCCATGAAGAACCAGATCTCTCTTGCAGAGATGATCACTGACAGAGATGAGGCTGCCCTCAAGCACCTTACTGACGTGAGAATGGAATACCTCGACAAGCCTGGGTTCCGTCTGATTTTCGAGTTCGCCGAGAACGACTTCTTCACCAACACGACCATCACGAAGACATATTTCTACCAGAATGAGAGCGGCTATGGCGGTGACTTCATCTACGACCACGCTGAGGGCGACAAGATTGACTGGAAGGCGGGCAAGGATTTGACTGTTCGCATCGAGAGCAAGAAACAGCGCAACAAGAGTAAGCTCATCAAATATCTACTATAACCGCGAAACTAACACTGCCATAGACACAAAGCAGACCCGCGTTGTCAAGAAGACCGTCCCTACGGAGTCGTTTTTCAACTTCTTCTCTCCTCCAAAGGCACCCACAGATGAGGACGATGACGATGCTGCATCGGACATTGAGGAACGTCTCGAGCTGGACTACCAGCTTGGAGAAGACATTAAGGAAAAGCTTATCCCGCGTGCCGTAGACTGGTTCACTGGAGAGGCTCTCCAGTTCGAGGAGATGGATGATGATTTGGAAGAACACGATTTCGAGGATGACGATGATGAGGAGGATGACGACCTTAGCGAAGACCATGATGACGAGGATGAGTCTGAAGAAGATGTATGTTCTGCTCCTGCCCACTTATGAGCCGACATCTAATAAGACCAGGATGACAATGCCAAGCCAAAGCAAGAGGCCGCCGAGTGCAAACAAAGCTAAATCGACTGATATCTCACCTGGTTGGAATACTACAAAACAGCGATGGCACACCCCCGCCACCTAGTTACCGCCCAGAGCAGGACAGAGTCAGCGTCAGAGCCCCAGCCCATTATAATGGATGTTCCGCATGAGGCCTTGCAGTAATTATGGATTGAGAATTTGCATAGGTGTTTGTTTTACTGGAGATTTAGTTTTGGTTTCGTTACCGCTAGATTTTAATACGCTACCAAACTCAGCAACTTTATTAACGAAACCTCAAGTACTTTGTTTATTCAAAGATACATCTGTTGCCAACGAGTCCAAACTGCTACTCAAGTCAAAGAAAAGTTTGTAGCTAGCGATCGATCTGATAAAAGTAAATACTTGCCTTTGATGTGCATGAATTTTGCCGAGAACAAATTATTATTTGACATGAACGTAACATATGAGAAAACTTGGTCCTGGGAAGTTTGACTCCATAAAATTGCAAATGTGAGGAAATGACGGCGGCAGGTGGTTGATTAATGCTGTGTGTGGTGAGATCTTGCGAAGTAGGAAAGGTACAAGACAGCGTTTGTGTAATCTCCATATAACCCCGCCATACCCCTCCACACCCCATCATTTGTAGGCTTCTGTAATCGCAAAGAGACTGATAAAAACATCAGTGGCCGGAACAAAAAGAATAGAGCCCAATAATGGAAATTATATTAATTTAAAACCAATTTCCTCCCATTGAACTGTGCGCACAAAATAGCCCAATTTATCCGTGAAGTCTTTGTAGGCAGGGGCGGGGCTGAGCGAGGGGTCTCCTGGGCGTATGACGCGACTGCGATTGCGGACCGATCGGTGGTAAAAATAATTGGGTGGTAGAGTCACAACCCGCCCTTCCCTTCTTTCTTTTTGTATATTTCACCCAAGTCTTCAAATATACCATTCGCCATGTCGACTCCTGCCCAGAACATCGTGGTCCCTTCGGACAAGCTCAGCAAGTCAATCTCTGCTAGCCACAGCGTCTCCACGTCGCCATCTGCGACATTCCATTCGCCTTCATCCAGCTTTGGGGGTCCACAGTCGAAACGGGCCGCGGCCAGCGCAGCAAAGCCATTGAAGCCTTTCGATACGCAGGATGTCAAGATTTTGCTTCTGGAAAATGTAAACGAAACTGGAATTAACATTCTGGAGGGTCAAGGGTACCAAGTCGAATCCATCAAGACGTCGCTGCCCGAGGACCAACTGATCGAGAAGATTCGGCGAGTAACCACGGCCCCAAATAGCGAATATACCTTGCTAACTGGCCTGTGATGATAGTAATGTCCATGTTATCGGTATTAGATCGAAAACAAAGCTCACAGAGGCCGTTCTTCGCGAAGCCAAGAACCTAATTGTCATCGGCTGCTTCTGTATTGGAACAAACCAGGTCGACCTGGAATATGCCGCGAGGCACGGTATTGCAGTCTTCAACTCTCCATTCGCAAACTCGCGAAGTGTTGCGGAGCTTGTTATTGGAGAAATTATTGCCCTGGCCCGTCAGTTGGGAGACCGCTCGAACGAGCTCCACAACGGCACTTGGAATAAAGTGAGCAACAAATGCTGGGAAATCCGCGGCAAGACTCTGGGTATGGGCATAATTCCCGAATTTACGAACGCATCTAATTCGTTATAGGTATAATTGGCTACGGTCACATTGGATCCCAGTTGTCAGTTCTGGCGGAGGCCATGGGCATGTCCGTTATCTACTACGATGTCGTCAGCTTGATGGGACTGGGAACGGCAAAGCAGGTCCCTACCCTGGATGCATTATTGTCAGAGGCCGATTTTGTCACTTGCCACGTGCCTGAGCTGCCAGAGACCACAAATCTTATCAGCGCAAGACATTTCGAGAAGATGAAGACTGGAAGCTATTTGATCAATGCAAGCCGTGGGTCTGTTATTGATATCCCTGCTCTCATCAACGCGATGCGCAGCGGAAAGGTTGCTGGTGCCGCGTTGGACGTGTACCCTGTCGAACCAGCTGCGAATGGCGATTACTTCACAAGCAGTTTGAACTCGTGGACCGAAGATCTACGGACGCTGAAGAACATCATTCTTACCCCACACATTGGAGGAAGCACAGAAGAAGCTCAGCGGGCTATCGGAGTTGAAGGTTAGTAACACCCATCAAGAATTTGTCTTACCGGTTGACTAATTATATAACCCAGTCGCCGATGCCCTAGTCAGATACGTGAACCAAGGTGTGACGTTGGGTGCCGTGAACTTGCCCGAGGTTAACCTTCGTTCATTGACCTTGGACGAGCCAAACCATGCCAGAGTAAGATATCAATGGCAGACACATTAATGCACACTGCTAACGAAATAGGTCATCTATATCCATCACAACGTCCCTGGTGTGCTGAGGAAAGGTATGAATCCCCTAACAAAAAGTGTCTGAAATAGCACGCTAACACGCCTCCAGTCAATGCAATCTTGGGAGACCACAACGTTGACAAGCAAATATCTGATAATAAGGGAGACGTAAGTTACTGCCCTGCACCTTTTAACTTCCATGCGCTAACCCGAGTGTGATTAGGTTGCCTATCTAATGGCTGATATCAGCAACGTCAACCTGAATGATATCAAGGAGATTTCAGATGCGTTGGAAAGCTTGCAGTGTAAGTTACCTCGAAACTTAGGCTAAATCTCGTGATTCATAGACTAACCTTACCAGCTCGCATCCTGACCCGTATTCTGTATTAAAAACATAGAAAATATAGAAAACATAGATGCTATCGGGTGGCATAAAATTTGGATTATTTGCAAGGTTGGCGCGAGGTGCGAGAGGGGATGGGGTTCAACACTTATAGAGGAAAATTGTAGCGAAATTGGATCTGAATATACGCTTTTGTTAAAATGATATCAATCAACTGTATCAAAATCTGGAATTTTATGAAGTATTGATCGTGCCCTACAACGTAAATACTGGTAGTGGTGGGCGGCCATCCTTTGAGCTTGGTTGATATTATAGCAAGTATTAAGATTACCTGGCGTAGGCTTTCATATAATGGGTCAAACGGGTCGTCCAGAAACAAAATTAAGCAATGTAATGGTCAAAAATACGCTCAACCGCCTACAACTGGTCACATAGCATCAGAAATTGCATGTTTGATAAGCGGACTTGCGATTTCTATTGGACAAGCTAGCTAAAGGTGTTCTTCAATTCGCGCCAAAGCCATGCTTCTCCGAGTATATATATACTGCCCTGCCCATGGCTGGATCCCGCATATCATATTCCCGAGAGTGAAGTATCCATTCCGTAACGCCGCACCGGGACAAATAGGCTAGAGAGCCGGGGTATCTTGAGATGTAAACTTGCGCCCGTGTCTTGTAAAAAAGCAAAATGCTGGATGTAGTACCGAACGCCCCAGTACCAATGAGATTCGTATATGCGTAAGGTTGTGGACCGAAGGTGATGTAAAGCGAAAAGCAGAAAAATTCATAAGATCTACGGTGCATTCGAGTTTGCGCGATTTCGCCGGAGTCTGGGGCCGCGAATGTGAGCTTCTTGAATGTCCCTTTCGGCCCATTGAGGTAGTTTTCTGGGAGGTTGAGACAAATGGCCCGAAGAGGCACGCGATTCTCTTGAGCGTCCGTGAGAGGCGTTGATACGTGCGAGGTATTCTCTATCAAAAGCTGCATGGGATGGGCCGCCATATTTTGACCGCCTTGGTTTCTAGGTTGTGTCAGTTCGAGGACCCGGGGAGAAAGTGCTCCCGAAGGCGGAAAGAGACATTGGAATGAGCTGGTTTTGGGATTGAACATCGCTTGACTGTTCAGGTGGAGAAATGTTTGATGTTTGGCCTACTTTTGGTTCCAATTCACTCATCGTTGTATCCGCACTGGAAACTGCGGCAACTGGAGACGGCTTTGATGGTCCATTACTGGACTGTTGACGACCAGATAAAGGCTCAGAAGCAACCCCAGTGAGAGCCCCATTTCTATTTCCATGTGCTTGGGCTACATTCTTTGGCGTATCTTTCAAAGATCTAACAGGGGAAACTTGTGCTTGTTCTTGTGACTTCGGTTGTGAATCTTCAGCTGTGGACATTGTTCCACTCCCCATGATAGGAGGCCGACCAGGTGTGCGTGGCGCTTGGGAGGGCAGCACAGGTTCAGGGGTGCGTGGTCGAGCTGGGGAATCATTTCGGCTTGTATCCGTAGGTTTGGCAACAGCTGGATCCGGTTGCTGGGAACGCGATGGAAGCATTCCAGGTATAATAGGACGAGCTTGGTCATTTTGACCGGAAGGTACCGCTGGCAATTGTCTGGAAACTGCATTTGGAAACATGCCCGCTTGCGGTTTCGCAGCGGCGGCGGCAGCGGTGGCGTATAGAGCCTCATTTTTGCGTCTCTCCATAGCTAGTCGTTGATTGAGTAGTGCATGGTATGCGGCAGGGTCCGAGCGCTTCAATTTTTCATCTTGAAGGAGCTGCCGAACTTCCTTTCGTTCTTCCGCTGTAAGGTTGTCATCCCCTTTGCGATTAAAGGTATCTGTCATGATGATATCACGAATGCTAGGTGTATCGCTCTGAGAATCCAGGATCTTGTCAAGCACAAATGGATCCATTCCTCTGACATTAGAGAGGTCCTTCTGCTCGACGTGTTTGGGCTTAAACAAGAATTCGCCCTTTTCACGCTTCGCTTTGGCTAAAATATGCTGTTTATCAACCAATTGTGAAGCTAATTGCTTCTTGAAAACAGCTTTGTTGTGAAGCTTCTCCTCGAAAGTTCCGCCTGAAATAAAGCGATATACATAGACGGGTTTTTTCTGGCCAAGCCTGTATGCGCGGCCAACTGCTTGTTCTTCATTGATTGGATTCCATTTGAAGTCGAAGATAATGACACGGTTCGCTCCATAAAGATTGAGTCCTAACCCGCCAGCTGTGGTGGAAATAAGGTATACCTCGGTTTCTCCCGTGTTGAATTCTTTGGTGAGCCCCTGGCGCTTGGCCATGGGCGTGCTTCCATCAAGTCGACCATACTTGCGTTTCGTCTCGATGCAGAGATTTTCCAGATAGTCCAGAGTAGCAATTGTTGTGGAGAATATAAGAACTTTGTCTTTTACCTTCCTCGAAGCGTCCAGAATTTGGACCAGGATTTTCGTCTTGTACGAATCGTTTGGGCTTTCTGTTTCTGGTCCGTAGCCGTCGAAGAGATTGGCAACCTGACTGATTAGAGCCTGTGATATATCGCCAGGAACGACAATATCCTCATCAGCTTCGCCATTTGAGGCAATCCTTGCGCGGCGAGTTTTGTTTTCTATATCTGCCTTGTTTTTCCGTTCAGACAGCTTATTCTTGAAGCATATTGGGTGGTTGCAGAGAAGGGCTAGTATTCCTACCCACGACCAGAGAGTAGTTTGGCGTAGTTTTCCACTTTCTGTGATATGATTTAAATCGAGCGGCGACTCAAGCATTGACTGTACGTAGATGGTGTAGGCCTTGTGTTGTAGGTCAGTCAGCGGGACAGTAATGATGAACTCAATCTTTGGCTTCAAGTCATTTTTCAAGACTGACGAGTCAGCCCTGTTGACCTTTGCGGAGATGTCTTCCTTTAGTACTTCGAGCATCTTCAATCCCCGTCGGCGTTCAGCATTCGTGCTATTTTCGTAGAGGCCCTCATGAATAGGTTCGACAAATTTCGCGCGAAATTCAACGATAGGGCCAAGGTAATTGGGTGCAATCCATTCAATCATTGAATGATACTCTTCCACATTGTTGGAAAGAGGCGACCCAGTTAACGCAATGCGGCTGTTTGATTTGAATCGAGTTGCAGCAATAGTAAGTGCAGAGCTTATATTTTTAAGCTTGTGAGCTTCGTCGGCAATAATCAGATTTGGCCCATTGAGGAGTTGGTCTTCGACGACTTCGAAAGTTGCTTGGTCCATTCTCGATTTTTTGTTCTCATTTGGACCCATGCTTAGAATATTTCTGAACATTTCAAAGCCGAGAAGAAGAATACCCCCATTTTTATACCACAAGTCAATTTCAGTCAAGCGTTCCTCAAGCTTCAGATTGGAGTCGACCTTTCGAAACCTTCCAATTTTCGGACCTACGTCTTCTTCTGGCACCCAAGTAAGCAACTCGTCCATCCAATTATCGATGAGCCCAGGTGGAGAGAGTATTAGAGTCCTTGAGCGCTTTAGCCTTTCGGGGATCTGGGAAGACACAGACGAGTCCTTGGAGCATGCAGCCTCGGCAATGGCAACGAGTAATGTAATTACCTGCATGGTTTTTCCTAAGCCCATTGTATGAGCTAGAAGACATCCCTGCGGTGCGCCATCCTTTGAGACAATTTGGCTCCACATAAATCGTACTCCATCAATCTGATGATTTTTGATCCGGCTGCCAATATGGTCGTGGACAAAAATAAAGCCCTCGTGTTCAAACTTAGACTCATTGATGATGATTTTTGCCCAATCTGAATTTAGTGACGAGCCAGATTGGGCCAACTTTTTGCGAAGAATTTGGCGGCGGCCTTCTTGCTCTTGAAGTCGCGTCTGGTCGGCTTCTCTCAACCTGCGGGCTTCAACGTTCTCGATGATTTTACGTTGCCGTTTTCTAGGAGTTTCCTCTAGCTCTTCATCACTAAGAATGGGTCGTGTGATTTTACTCCTTTTTGTGCGTAGCAAAGGCTCTTCGTCCTCGTCGTCAGCTAATGATGCTATTGCGTTGGTATATGAGTCTGCAACACCAAGACAGATTGCCGTAAAGAGTCCAAACTTCGGTGCATTGTCGATGAGCTTCCGACACGTCTTTGGCGCCAGTCGATCTTTCCTGTTTTTTGTTTTCTTGCAATCAACATACATTTCGAAAAGCCTGATTACGCCCGTAAAGATACCGAAAGTCTTCGGGTCCATTCCTCTGAGCCTATCCTTCCCGTCGCAACATTCTCGCATGACGTCGATAGTCAGGGTCCAAAGTTCCTCTGGACTGTGGGCAGATAGTAGTTCGAAAATGCTTGTTCTTCCTTCTTTAGGCATGTTATGGAGAACAGCAATCACTAGGCGCGCCGGGTCATTTGCTTCCTCCCACGCCTTATGACCATATGAGGCAATAATGGCTGCTTCATTATATGGGATTTCCTTTGGTGGCTTCTCCACTCCTAGTGCTTTTCCAGCGTCTGACTGAACATCGGAGCCTGAAGTTTGGTTCCCTTCTAATCGTTTGGTAGACCTGGCTTTCGAAGGGTTTCTTCCAAATGACAACTCACCGGAAGTAGTTTGGAGTTTGGATGGAGTAACGAGATTGACGATTTCTGGAGAATCCGAAAGAAGAGTCAAGTCGACAAAATTAGCAGAGCTTTCATCAACAGACGTGGCACGCTGGAGACGGGAAGAGGTTGGGGTCTGTGGAGACAATGGGGAGCTGGGAAGCAGATTTTGACCAGAAGGCTTGTCATCCATATCACTAATCTCATCAACAGTTCCGCTCATCGGTGTGTCGTGAACATTGCCTAGTTCAACAGACGGAGCAATCTCTCTTTGACCACAACCTGCCGTCTCCTTCTGGATGCTCTTGCCAAATTCCGTACTGTCAGATTCAGTGCCCATATCATCTGCGTCAGTACGCCCGCTTTCTTCATCACTGACAATAAAATCTCCCATCTCATCGATAGAATCTTCTGAGTCGCTATCAGTATCGATAATCTCTCCATCCCCTTCCAAATCATGTAGTTGGACGTTGAACTTTTTAGATTTCGAGGTAGGCAAAACTTGTGGAGATGGTTTCATAGATGGCTTCGTCTGCTCTAGTACAGAGATTTGCCATAGAAGGTCTTCGCGGTCAAATATGCTCTGTTCCATAATTTGACATTGCTTATGAACTTGCTTTTGTGTAGTCCATTGGTCATTTAGAATTTCTTGGCGCATTTTGACCAGTCTGTCGTTCACAATCCGGTCAAGATGTTGTTGAGCCGCATTGATTTTGTCTCTCTTCGTATTGCGCCTTCGTGACTTGTGCCAAATACCCCACGCCTTTGGTTCCCGTTTTGGAAGCTGCTCGTTGTGCCATTTCGTATGAAGTAGAGCCATGCCTTGATCAATTGCGTCGCTGACTTCGTCATGGGTTAGAAGGTGCCTCTTTGATATAATCGAGGCCTTCTCCTGAGGACCTCGCTCCTCCTCAATCTCACGCCAAGTCTCAATGTCATATTCACCATCCTCATCAGATTCACCAAAAAGCGGAAGCACTTCATCTCCACCATCGATGTGGCGATATTTCTCGAGCGCAATCTCTGGGTCCCAGCTGTCATAAGATGTTGGACCGCCCAAGGCAACATTTACTGGCAAATCGAAATTCAAAAAGCGCTCACGGCCGTCATCATTGCTCGAGGTCGATGGTTTTTGCTGTTCCGGGTTCAGCTCAGGCCATGCTGTGAGGTCTTCTCGTGTAGTTATAACGTCGCCGTTTGGCGCGGTGTGGTAGAGCGAGAAGGAGGGAGTCTGAAACCTCGACTTCAGTCTTGGAGGGTAGGGGATAACGGCCGTGAAACCCTTGCCATGTCTCGTAAAGTCGACAGCTTGCGCTCGTAGAAGAAAGTTCATCCTCTTATTGACGTAACGACGCCGGCCAGTTGAGATAGCTGTGTACGACTGGCAAAAGTCGCCATGACCGCCACCTGCCAGGGGAACTTCTTTCCCTATCTGAACCCCCGAATAAAAAATGTTGTCGACGGGTAGCTTTTTCTTGCCAAGATAACCATCTAATAGATTTTCTGTTGACTTTTGTACTCGGTTCTTTGACTCGGCTTCATGTGCCAGCTTTTTAGCTGCTTCGAGAGCTTCAACCCCACCTGATATCATGGAAGTCTCACCAAGAGCGGCCAGCTCAGGTGGACGGAATATCGGTGGAATTATACCGTCGTAATCTGGCTGTGGCACTGGGACCATGCGCTTTTTTCCGTCGTCACCTGTAAATACCACTCCTGGTTCCAAATTTTGAGGGTCATAAATCCGAACATTGTCTGCGGCAGTTGGGATTTCTCTCCGACGCTCTGGATCGATTGGTTGGGAAATCAACGTTGGCGCCAGGCGCCTTTTTTTCTTTCTACTGCCATCTAGAGTCATGTCTTCCACATGTAATTGTGGTTGACCACTGTCGCTGGCGTCCGGAGGAGTTGTTGTAAGGCCATTTTGAGCACCAATCGGTTCGGGCGCACGAGTGGGCTCATTCGTAATTATATGGCTCTCAGCAATGGCTGCCGGCACCACGCCATCCTCAGTTGGCACACGGGCAATAGCCTTGTTTGTGGTGGCAGATCTCTCGGATTCTCTGATACCTCCGCATTCAAAACACTGAAGTCCGTGCTGCTGTAGATGATCTGCGTACTGCTGGCTCTTTCGTCGAAAGTGAGATACCGCATGAAGTATTGTAGCCCGGTACTTTATAGAACGGGGGCCAACAAGGCCGAAGTCCTTTCTCAATGTCTCGCTGGTGATTCCTGTCAACAACCAGGCCCCATCTATTAATTGTTCGCGCAAGTCGATCTCGAGTTGTTTTGGGTCAGGTAAGAGTTGTGTTGGAACCAACGGAGGCCAAGTTCGATTGTCAGTGCATAGTTCCCGTACAACTCGATCAATGTCCCATGTCCATGGATCTTCCTCGTCCATGGTGGACAGTGGGTCGGTGAGCCCGTTGTGTGAGCATGTGTCTGATTGCTGTGGTGACTTAACGGATGTGAGCCAGTTCGATACGGCTTGTCGATTCTGGCCTATTGTATCAACATCATTAGACAATTGCTTCACAGTGTTTCAATAGATAGTTTGAAATAGGGAGGTCATTACCCATCGTGGGCCAGCTTAGGCAGATCAGATAGATCTCTGGGCAAAAAGAAAGAAAGGTGAGGCTCACTTGTCTGTTTTGGGCATGAAAATAAGAAGTATGTAGGCAGGGTCGACTGGATGAGTGAGAGTAGGTGAGGGTGAGTGAGAGTATATGAGAATGAGCGTGAGTGAGTGAGTGAGTGAGTGGGTGAGGGGTGACTGAAATTCGATGTCAACGAGATCAGAACTGCTTTGAGGCAGCGCCTTGTTTGGTGTCCGTCGAGTAAGAAAGGTAGAACAACGTAAGAGAAGGAAATAGAAACGAAGAACAACTAAACCGAATTGAAGCGACCTCAAGGCGGCTCCTAGAATAGTTGGTGGAACAGAAACGTTGTAAAATGAACGTGAGCGGGTTAATTTTTGGGCGCGCCCGTTTGCCTGCCTCCAACGTCCTTATCGCAATCTTTGGTCGCGTCGTCAGGTGCTGCGCGATCGTGGGGCAGGGACGGAAGTTCGGGGAATAATTTCAACCCCGCTTAATCACGTTGCTTCTTCTAAGCCTGGTATATATCTCTCTCACACAATCTATCCGTCTGATGACAAATGCGATATATACAGTATTACTACTCCATGCTGCTACCTATTTATTACTTGAATCTCTCTTCGATTTCACTTTGAAGTTATTTCCTTCGAAGAATTGCTTCGTCATAGCTCTTCAAATAGCCGGATTTTGCGCTGATTTAGACGATGGTTTACAAATCATATCGTCGAGAACCGACGCCGGAACAAATTGCGCACATTACTGCGCTTGTTAAAGACTGGTCAATTGCACATGGACTGGCTGTGAGGCCCCCGCCGGTTCTCGTTGCATCGGAGGCAGATCCTCATGGCATTTTGGCAACAACTGCGCCAGTCACGTTACTGCCCAGCCCATTTCCACAGGTCTGTTTTGAGCAGGCCAGCTCCGTACAAACAGCATACAATGGGCTTTATGCTTCGATTTCTCGGGATGAGGAGTTTTTGGCGGGTATTGTAGAAGAGTAAGCCATTTTGAACAATTCACGGGTTAGCTATCTTGCTTTTCACTGGCACTAACCTGAAGTAGGATCTTAGAAGTTGATGAATTCATTGCTGAACTTTGGAAAGTTCATCTCAAGGTGAAAGAAGAGGGATATACCCAGGTAATTTGCCTTCCCATGTTATAAACCGAGAAGATTCTAACTTGGCTGGAGAAACTTTCCTTGGGGTTGTTTCGCTCCGATTATATGGTACACCAAGATCTTGAAAGCCCAAATTCGACGCCGTATATCAAACAAGTGGAGTTTAACACCATAGCTTCGTCTTTTGGTGGGCTCTCTTCCCAAACTTCAAAGCTGCACAGGTAGGTCGTAGTTTAGACCCTTTTTCCCATACATGCAGGGCCGTGACTGACAGTGACAAGATACCTGGCCCGAACAGCGTACGGCGACCTCGTTGATGATAACTTAAGAGATGGCCGCAATTTGCCAGAAAATTCAAGCACAGAGTCGCTTGGCTCTGGCCTCCGTACTGCTTTCAAAGCGTACGGAAAGTCTGCTGCAAATCACCAGACTTGCATTCTGTTCATTGTCCAAGACCAAGAGAGAAATATATTCGACCAACGCCATCTAGAATATGATATTGAAATGAACTCTGACAATGTACCGGTATTCCGCCTTCCATTCTCTAGGATATTAGCAGACACCACTTTGGCATCTACCTCGCACCGCGAGCTCCTCTATCGACCACCTTACTCAACTTCGGAAGTATACGAAGTGGCTGTTGTCTATTTCCGATCTGCATACGGCCCATCGGACTATCCAGATCCATCAGCATGGGAGGCACGTCTTCATATAGAGCGTTCAAATGCCATAAAGTGCCCATCGATTCTGACCCAGCTTGCTGGTGCAAAGAAGGTTCAGCAAGTTCTCGCCACCCCAGTCGAAAACCCCACCAATTCTGTTCTTTCAAAATTCATTCCCGATTCTACCACTCGTACCAGCCTTGAAGAGACGTTCACCAACATCTATCCTCTCGATCAGAGTCCTTCCGGCCTCTCAGCTCGCGAGTTGGCACTCGACGAGGAAAAGTGCAAAGGCTACGTGCTGAAACCACAGCGTGAAGGTGGTGGGAACAATATCTACCGCTCCGCCATCCCGGGGTTCCTCCGATCCCTTCCAGAGTCTCATTGGAAGTCATATATTCTAATGGAAATTATCACGCCACCGCCAGTGCAGAACCTAATTCTTCGTAATGGAGAGGTTGAGAAGGGAGGAGTCATATGCGAGCTAGGAGTGTATGGTACCTGCCTTTGGAATCAGGGGACTGGTGACGTGTTGAGTAACGAGCTGGGAGGCTACTTGCTCAGAACGAAGGGCGACCAAAGCGAAGAGGGCGGGGTAGCAGCTGGGTTTGGAGCTATGGACAGTGTTTGGCTTAACTGAGCATATAACATACCGCAAGTTTATAAATAGAATAGAGCCGCATCAATGATACAAAATGGTTTATGGGGTGTTCTTTCGATCACAACTAGAATGTCCAACTCAAATCTTGGAATCTTAACTAAAATCTTAGCTAAAAAAGCCCCAGTCGGTTTTAATTTCGGCGCCATCCGCTGCTTGCTCTTTCCGGTAACTAAACCCCTGGGAATAAATTTGAGCATCCCATAGTCACTGTTGATGGAAGCAACAGCCCACGAAACTCTAGGAGACCATGATCGCCATCGTCCTTTCTTCCTGCGGAAGGGGTAGGGAATGGGGAGCTCCCTGTCCATTGAAATTTGATAACTAGGGGACAGTTAGATAGGGAGTATATGTTCCATCTCCCACTGTTCCTGTGCTCTATATCTCCTGGTAAGGTACAAACCAAACCTCTACAACGTTGGCCACTTCACAAACTTAACTCTTAAAACCGCCACAAACCCGAAGCTACTGCAGTTGGCATATAGCAAGACTGCTGGCACGTCGATGGTTCGATTTGACGTGCAGCTCCAAACTCGGTGCAAGATAACGTCGGCCATGCGCGCATACCGTTCTCAATGCCACAAGAACCCCTGATGATGGCATCGTCTTGACTGTCAGTCGACGCCTTTTTGCTGGCTAGCTCAGGCCATCGTTGGCGCCCTTTAGCTCAGCCCGAACGAAAATCTCGTCTCCGGCGTAGTTGTCGTTTTAGCTCAGTCCAAATGGAAATTCCCTAGTAAAAAGACTCCGAGCAGCTCTCAACTGTTCCTTCCTTCCTTCCTTCTTTAACCACAACCAGACACTCAGACATAGCTTCCCAGCATATCGGCAACACCAGCAACATCCCTCTTTCCTCACCCACAACTAGACACTCCACCGCAGCTTCCCAGAATTTAGGCAACAAGTACCACTACCAAAGCAGTACTATATCTCAGACGCCTCCTTGTAAGACTGTATAATTATATCAGCTGTTCATCTTAATCCACTCATGATGCCGGCCCCAACAGATTTTCATCAGGAGAATAGTCTCTGCGGCGCCCCCGCGCCACCAACCACTGATAACTCCAACATCCCAAGATTTGAACGGGAAACAACCAGGATAGACGTGCGCCACCTTTTAAACCCAGACCTAACTCCAGAATCGGAACATGGATTCTCTGGGATGGGGCAACAAGGTCACGCCCCCATCACACCATCTCCGCAGTCTTCGCCGACCGGGGCACAATATGGGCGGACACCGCTCCCTAACGCGCCAGTGCCACCATTCTCAGGTTCGCCGCATTCGTCCGTCGTTAATTTTGATGCACTGGACGTCCTCGCCACGGCTGCATCTACCAGAGACCGCGCAGCGAATCTCCCCACACAAGCTCCAAGAGGGCTGAAGGGGTATATCGAAACTGTAGTGGAAGAACACGGTCGCCCAATGTCCTCGGCTGCCGTCCACAGGGCTGTGGTTGCCCTCGGCAGGCATGGCTATAAATTCCAGACAGTGCGCAAGGCGCTGAGTAACAAAAAGGGGCCTTGTGTGCCTTTGGGTAAATCGAATAAGGTGAAGTGGGCGTTGAAGACGTGGGGATTGGCGGCTAGTAGAATGCCGCGCAAATTTGGTACCGGCTGGGGCACAAAGGAGGCGAGAGAGAGACGGGAGAAAGAGAGAGGACCCGCCGCTTAAACCGCGACACCGACAGCTGGGTAAAGGAGTTTCGGCGTTTATTCGAATTTGTTCTGTATATCGACGACTGAGAGACGAATGGTATGCCATGGAGGCCTTGAGAGAGCGAATTCGCAACAGCCGGCAATATGGACACAGCCCGACCTCGACAACCACGCGAGCGACTGCCACTAGACGACGCCGACGCCATCTAACCGCATCATGAAAAATTATCGTAGTCTTTGAAAACCACGCCTCTTGAGTATTTGAAAGCGCACCACGAAATCACATTTTGAAAACTAATGAAATTAACCCCAAAAACGTCGGAAAACTAATAAACAATCGCCAAAAGATTTGCTTCCTGGAAATTAACGTACTCGCTTGGGAAGAAATTGCCTCTTGGTCGTGGTCTTGGACAAGCGCAACGCATGCATATTCCTTCGCATTTGAAACTGACAAACTCACACTCGAAGAAAAACAAAAAAAATCGTTTCATGGACATAGGCAAACGCACACGCAATCCGCCCCTGGACATTAAAAACAACAACGAGCGCTTCGATTATTCATACTGAGATCAGGCCGTGGATGGCATCAGCAACTTCGACAGAATGAGAAATGGATACGAGAGCCACTGCATCGACAGCTTCGACAGTGCCAAAATGCAACTGGATACGTAACTCATTGCATCGACAACTTCGACAACTTCGCCAACGCCAAAATGAAACGAAGCATGAAGAAACGTAGGAATGATATTAATCAGAGTATACTTGTACAGCAAGTATAGTCAAGTGCCCGGTTGGAAATGGTTGACCTAAGGAGAGGAGATACCATTGAACATCTTTTCTCTCCTATCATTGGCAAGTTCTGCATTTTCTTCGGCATGTCTTCAAAGACTGCTTGTTTCTGGATGTTCTCCTGGGACATCTAATGATTTAGGACGATTCTCGACTTCAACATCGACCCGGAATGGTTTGCGTGCACGTAGCGACAACGGCGGAATTAACGAAACGTAATGAGGATGAAGGTATAATACATGTAAGAACACGATGTCATTACGAATGGGGTTTCAAACGCAGCAGAAAAGTCGGACTCATCCGCTCTAGTCAAGTTTGTATTGTTTGTATTGTGAGCCCTAGAATGTATATCAGAAGACTAGAGTCAATAAAAGGATGTTTTCTGCAAAAAATGCAAAGCTGCGCGAGTTGTGGCGAGAGGATTGTTTGTGCAAGGACAGGCAGCGTGCAGTGAAAATTCTGATTGATAGGTATTCCTTATAAATACTCCCGCGCCGAGACTCATTTCATACCTTATATCATACATGTAAGAAAATGCCGCCGCCGCTGTGTCCATCCTTCCATCCCTCTCTCTATCAAGCCGGGGGTTTCGAGATGTATTGTATTCCGCAGTCGCCGTTCGCCATTACTCTTTCGCAAATTCTAGAGGGGAGATCGCCCAGCCATCCATATTGTCCCTCCATTATCACTTTACAAATCTACTCCTCGCTCGAAGTCGGTCTCTTCAAGATCTCCACAGAGCCTACAAATCACCCGTTAGCCATCATCCCGTCATCCGTCACCCCACACCCTGGATCAACTCACGATGCACAACATTCAACGCCCTCCTCTCCTTGCCCTCAGCATCAGTATACTGATCCATCTTCGCATCCCCCTCCACATAAACCAACGTCCCCTTATCCAGCGCAAGCAAGAAATCCCTCCTCGCGCCCGCCTCAATGAAGGCAGTCACGCGCCACCAGCTCGTCTGCCTGTTATCCCTAGGCCCGCTGCTCGTAGCGAGGCTGTACTTGACGATCTCGCTGCCGGTCGAGGTGGCCGTCAGCTCCGGCGCGCCAGCCAGGTGGCCGATGAGCTGGAGCTTGGCGAGGGGGCGCGCGGGGGTGGTGCTGAAGGCGCGGAGTGGCGTGGTCGCAAAGACGCGCGGGGCGCGGAGCATGGTACGGGAGAACATATTTGTGGGTTTTGTGGTGGTGGTGGTGGTGGTGGTATGATTTGATGATGGGGTTGTTGGTGGTGGTGTCGGAGTGAGATGATGAGAGCTCGGTCGCGTTTGGGGGTTTCGCGCGCGTCTCGTCTCGATTGGGACGAGGGCGGTGAATATGATGTCACGTGGGACGGAGATGGGAGTCAGTTGGGTGATCTCTCGGATTAAATGGGAAGGTCACGTGAGAAGTCAATGGGTGGTTAGTAAGAGTGATCGCTTAGGGGAAGGAGATTGGGAGAGTCACGTGAGACAACGAGAATTTAGTAGTGGGTGGTTGGGGATGATCATTTTAAGATTGGATTGGGGGCGAGGCTGGGCGAGGCTGGGCGTCCAAGGCTGGGAACAGTCAGGGCAGCCGCCGCGTTCAGCCCCTATTCCCCTACTGTATGGTGCTCCGCAGTACTTTGCTGCATCTTTTCCCCTACGAAGGACACAAAACACGAAAATTCTGGCTGGGCTGTCTCTGGGCTGGAACATCGTCTGGAACATTCAGCGGATTTTTGGGAAGAGGTTGTACGCGGCCAAACTGGACTGGGTAAAAGTGCATGTCTTATACTGCACATCCCTCTTTACCCTTCACTCGAGCCTCCACGCAAAGTGGTCACAAGTCCCCGAGATTTGAATTGTCGGAATGAACTGTGGAGCGTGGAGCGTGGAGCGTGGAGCTGAGTACAGAGTTCGTTCGCGTCTCTGCGTCATCTCAGTCTTCTGTGTACTCTTTCCCAGCGCTCTTTCCCAGCACAGAGTATGTACTGTACTGCACTGTACAGTACAGTACGTGGTAGGTACTCTGTATGCTCGAGTCATACACATATTTAATGCTGTACTATAGCAGACTACAGTATAGTACTCCGTAACACGTATGTGCAGAACTCCTTCCCGACCACTTGGATGGGAGTATGGTGGAGCGTGTTGGCGCGTGTTGGAGCGTGACTGAGCGTGACTGAGCGTGACTGAGCGTGATATTAGCATGCACGACGCGGTATTGGTTGGTGTTTACTACTAATCTAGTTGTTCGCGGCTGCCAAGGAAAGCAACAACTGCGGCTTGCTGCGCCGTGCACCACAATAAAAACCTCTGTGCACCTCATTTCGCTTGCTCCCTTTAGCACCATTATCTGCTCTTAGCTGTTCTTAGCTGTTCTTAGCAGTAGAGTACTTACCCTAGCCTTGTCTCCCTATACCTGCATTTGGCCAAACTTCATCTCTGGAAATATCCACGTTCCCACTCCCTTGCCAATCCCCCCTGCTATTATGCTATTTTCCTTGCGTCTTCCTTGTCATTTCCTTCCCAACTCGTGCCACTTCTGCCACTTCCTTCCCAGCTCCCTGCTTTTCCTTACGCCTCCCCTGCGATGCACTTCCCATCCATAGCCACTCACGCTCAAGATCACCTTAAAATGCCATATGTCATGGCTGGCTAGAGCAGCCTACTGCACTACTTAGAGCACGCACACTCGAGTAAGGCACGCAATATTGCTTCCTGCCGCTATTCCTGGCGCTGATCCGGATGTCCCTTCTAGATCCCGGAGAGACGGAGGAAGACCAGTACTTTCCGTACTTTCTGTACTTTCCATTCCGTGGTCAGTGGAGTTGAAGAAGATGTGTGTCTTGCTGCTGTCTCACATATTCGGTGCTGTTGTCTCACCACTCCCCCATTGCTGCCGTGTATCTCAGACCGCTACGGAACTGGTAACAACCTTCTCCCTACAGGCAATACCATGACAAAACTGTGCACGACAGTACTCGAGTATCCCTCAAGGTAAGCATGACGCCCAATGGATCTGCCTCAATATCAATTCCCAACCTACCTCAAACTCTTCTCCCCTTATCGACGCCCTCAACATGCTTCTGGTATGCCGACTGTGCCGGTTTACTGAAGTACTCTATAGTACTCTGATACTTTCAGTACTCTCATAGTAGCTTATCACAGATCCTCTCACGGCTGATGTGCTCCACTGTTGTCCTAGAGCACTAGTCCGGCCCAAGCGCCCCCCATACAGCCCACCACGGCACCGCGACAGGGCCCATCAGTATCCCTGCATGCCTGAAAGCAGATCAAACTCTGCAGTCAAACCAAGCATTGTCATATCCTGCGATCGGTTTTTGATCGAATTTGGCCCCTCCCCCCACCATGGAAACTCCTGATGAACCGGGCGGTGGCCCGAGCATTCCCGCCATAGTACCTTGCCTACTACTGGACTACTTTCAAGTGTCCTCCCCAAAGGTTTGTCAACTTCTTCTTTGCGTCTTTCTGACGTGTTGATTCTGTCACTCGTTTCAGTGCAGCCGTGTGCGGTATCTTATTGTCATATTTGTCGGGGTCAAGGGACTGCAGAGGAGAAACACCATGCACTCCTGCGTCTCCTTTTGAGCGCTTTTCTCACTTTCCTTTGCCAGAGCGCATCCCAGACAGTTGTTCGTCGTCTCTGACGTACACCCACCCTTATATGTCGACTTTCGTTCAGTAATACACTCATTTATTTTGGCTCCTCCTTCTTCACTCTTTCGATTGAGGTTCCAATTAGTCGCCATCATGGCTTCATTCCGCTCATTACTATGCGCCATCGTTTTATATGGCCTCTACATTGTTCTAATCAGCGCCCACACTACAATACCACACCGAGGGTATGATTTATCACGGCGAGACACGGGTCCTTCAGACCTACCGGATCTGGACACGGCTATTGCGGAACCTAGCACCACCAAAAGCGAAGCTTCAATGACCTCACTCTCTTCAGAGACATCGAAGAGCTCCAGCACTTCCACCACTCAAACCTCAACACGTTCGCGGACGACTACATCCGCTCCCGCCCCTACGAGCACCGCGGACGCCATTCGAACTTCAGACTATAAGACGGCGGCTCCCGATCCACTTCCCCTCCAGCCTCGTATAACACCCGCATTCGGCGTTGGAGGGGCTCTTCTCATGATAAGCGGCGCTGTATTTGCATTCGTCGGCATACAGCATAGGCTGATTTACGTTTTCCTCTCTGCCGCGTATCTGGCCAGCCTATCAGTTACAATCTTGATCCTCTACGTCATGAATCCTGCCGTTCCTGACGCTACTCAAGGCGCCTATCTCGTCGCCATCACCGCAACCGGTATAGTATTCGGTGCGGGCGCTATGTTCTTTCCCGATTTGACGGAAGGCTTCGGGTGCCTTCTCGGCGGCTTCTGCCTCTCGATGTGGCTATTAGTCCTCAAACCCGGCGGCCTGCTCACTTCTACAACATCAATTACAATTTTTATTGTTGCCTTTAGTGCTGCGATTTGGTCCACGGCATACATTCCCTTCACCAAGCCCTACGGTCTCATAGCGTCTCTTGCTTTTGGCGGTGCTACTGTTATTATTCTAGGTATCGACTGCTTCTCGCGTGCTGGTTTGAAGGAGTTTTGGGTCTACATTTGGCGATTGAATGATAACGTCTTTCCCTTGGATACCAACACTTACCCCGTAACACACGGCATTAAAGTTGAGATTGCTGGAGTCATCATGATCACCGCAGTAGGAATATTAACGCAGACGAAGCTGTGGAAATTTATCAAGAAGCGCAGGGACCGCAGAACGGCTGCAAAGGCTGAGAAGAGAAGGAGCTTGGACATAGAAGAGGAGATGGTCGGGAGACGAGTGGAATGGGAGAATACCCGCGCGAGGCAGCAATGGGAGGCGATCTATGGTGATGGAAATAACGACACGAAAACCTGCCCCTCCGTGGATTCCGGAATTGGTACCATGAGCGGGAAAGGGCAATCTACGCCGCAGATAACCGTTCAGATGGATGGGATTGAGATGGCGGATATGCCAAGCCCTACTGAAGGTAGCATCAGTCGCACAGATGGCAGCACAATGGACGTTGGAGGTCTGACAGCCGGCGTGCATGAGAGTAACCCTTCCAGACGGAAATCGCGTGATGAGGAAGCCCTCGCTGCCCTAGAAGGTTCCGTCTCGAGGCAAAGCTCTATATCAAACCGCAAATCTCAATCTCTCGACCCGCAGTCCCCGACAGAAGAAGAATCCGTTTCGCGTCGCAATTCCCAACGACTTTCCACAGGATCGAAGATTATCAACAGGCTGTCCAATAGCTCTTTGGCGTCACAAAAGCATCTCTCTGCAGGCTCTAAGATACTGCATAGGTTATCACATAACACGTCGACCGCGCAACACCGACTGTCCAAGTCGCCGTCTAAGCACAGACTGACAGAAGACATGGATGACTGGGATCGCTCATCCAGTATCGCAGCTACGATAGATTATCTCGATTCGGAGGTTGACTACGAGGACCTTAGGAGTCTGCCGACAGGCACACCGAGGACGAGCATGATACTTGATAAGATTATTGTTGATGAAGACGGAGAAACCACATATTCGCCTCTCGACGACCAAACGAAAGAAGCGCCAGCTGAAACGCCACCTTCTGAAATGCCGCCGTCTGAGATGCCACCGTCTGAGATGCCACCGTCTGAGATGCCACCGTCTGAGATGCCACCGTCTGAAACGGCACCGCCCTCGCCACCACCCTCCCTACGAAAATCTCTCCTCCCACCTGCTCCACCAAAGGTTGCAACATCATTCCGCACCCAAGAATGGGCCAAACGCCTGTCCCTGGCCGAAACCCCTGCCGCACTCCCAATTGAGGACACCACACCCATCACCCCTACATCTCCCTCCCCCTCTATTGAACTCTCCGAATCCCCCGCTCCCGTCAACCCTACGGCTCTAACCCAAACTGCCACCACTGGCGCCGTCGCCCCCTCCCCTATTCGCCCCCAATCCGCCGGCGCGTCCATCCACTCCAAGTCGCCTAAGCGCAATAGCACGCGCAACTCTACGCGCCATCCAGCTCTCCCACATGCCATCTCGCGCTCAACCTCTATGCAGTCCCTCGCTGCGCCGCCGCGCGCCTACCGCTCCTCGTCAAGCTCGGCGTACGGCCCTGGAGGAGCGATGATGGGCGGACCAGCAGAAGACGGGATCGGGCCGCTCCGATCGCCGTATATGCGCCCTGGGACAGCGATGTCGAGAGTCTCTAGCGTGGGCTCGTTGACGGGATACGGTTCGATGCTGTCGCTTCCGGATAGAGCGCAGCACCTGGAGGCGATGGCAAGGAATGAGGGTAGTCGGAATAGTCTCGGGTACCTGAATAAGGGTGTATTAAGGCCGGAGATGGGGGATTTGGAGGTGATGAATGTGAGGAGAAGGGAACTGATGGAGGAAAAGATGAGGGTGGCGAGGTTGAAACAGGATGAGGAGATTCGGAAGAGGGTTGCGGAAGGGGTGTGGGCCGAGAGGAGCCTCAGGGAGGGGAGAGGAGGAAGGGTGCATAGGGATGGTTTGAAGAGATTGATGGCTGAGGGGAAGGTGGGAGTGTGAAGAGAAATGCATTTGGTTTTGTGGATATGGATGGATGGGATTGTTATATATACACAGATATGGGCGTATGAATTGGGATATCTTATAATAGATAATGAAATAGTGTAATCAAAGCCCGCGGGCATTCCAGTTAATGTTGATTTTTGTCCACGTGGTCGAATATCCTAAGGATATAGAGGGTATTTACCGCTGGGCCCTGGCTTGGGCATTCATTAAGGGACATATAGATGGAAAGATGCACGGAAGCAGAAAACCTGCGCGTCCAGAAGAAAGAGTTGCTTGACAAGGGCCAGAAACAACAACCCGCTATATCAACGAAGTGTTGCCATACACCGTCGCCAACGATGTCGCCCTCGGCCTCGCGCCCCCGTGTATTGCGATTGATCACGACCTCAATATGCTTTCGTTGAAACCATCTTTCTCTCTCGCAGCTGTATGCCTAGTTAGTCCTATTCTCATATTACACTTTCTCTCCGCATTTCTGACACATCGTTACTCTTACAACAGGGAGAATAGTATACTGCTATGAAGATTTAATAGTTTATAACGAAGACTTCGAAGTTATTATACTACATGATCGATGGAATTAACTAAAGATTCTATAGATGACAAACTAAGGGACCCCATATATCCAATTATATGGCCCCGTTTTGGATTTTGGCAGTACATGAAGCATCATAAAGTCTTATCACCTAGCACTCCTTCTGCAGAGCGCATAGCGTCATCCATGGCAGAGGCTCTAAACCCCAACGCAGATATAGTAGCCACCCCACATGTTGGTGCAGGCATCGTTGACCTCAGTGTTCCACGAAAGGAGCTGGGCAAGAGAGACACCATATGTTTGCTGCAAGTCGAAGCAAGAATCGCCAGAAGCTACCAAGTGGAATTTCTTGCAGCTGCTAATGATGCCGGGCATCTGAGGCGTTGGGCCTCCAGAGGTCGGCTGTGGGTTACCGGGAGACGTGGTCGTCGCACCTTTAACGTGGACGCACACGTAGTAGTCGAGCCAGAGGTTACTGCACTCTGTTCAAAATGCGTTAGAACAGATACATCAAGTATAGGAGGGATACATACCAGCGTTGATCTCCGAGTTCCATGACTTGAACTGGTTGTCGCTGATACCGTACTTGGTCTCGATCACGTCACATTGGTCGCCAGAGGCAATCTTGTGGAAGTTGTCACAGTTTGCGTCTAGGCCGGGCATCTGCGGCGAGGGGCCTCCGGACGTCGGCTCGGGTTCGCCGGGAGAGGTAGTGGTGGCGCCGGCGACGTGCACGCAGACGTAGTAGTCGAGCCAGAGGTTAGAGCAATCTGTTGAAGATAAGTCAGGAAAGAGTTCTCTGGAGTTTGCCGTGCATCAGGGGCAGGGGAGATACATACCAGCGCTGATCTCCGAGTTCCATTCCTTGAACTGGTTATCGCTGATACCATACAACGTCTCAATCACATCGCACTGATCGCCAGATGCGATCTTATGGAACTTGTCACAATTCTCGGCGATGCCGGGCATGGTAGGAGAAGGTCCGGTGGGCTCAGCGGAAGTGGTAGTGCTCGTCCCCTGAGTGGTGGTGGTAGGCGGGGTAGTAGGCGCGGAGGTAGTAGTGGTGGTGCCAGGAGCGGTGACAGTGCCGATCACGCAGTAGTTCTTGGTGATGTCAAGGTTAGGGCACTGAGCATCGGGGTTCAGCTTCTGGAATTGATCGACAGTGAGCCCCCAGCCTAGAACAAAGGTCGCGCATGTGTCGCCAGTGTTTGGAGCCGCCGAGTAGCTGCACGAAACATCCCGGCGCACAGGCAGCGCCTTTGCGGCGATGAGCGCGGGCAGAGCACCCAGGGAAAGGAGGTAGTTGAGCTGCATCATGAAATTTCGTCTGATAAAAGAGGAGGTAGGGTAGGGGACGAGAGTGATTGAAGTCTGGCACGACGAGGAATGACCAGTCTCGATCTCAGGGTGACGACAATATGCTTTTATAATTTGAAGCTCCCCCTTCCGGGCCCCCCTCGCCTCCGCCTAATGTTCGCATCTTCCCATGCCATCGGAGTAAGACGAAGCTAGATGGAAAGACTCGGCCATACAGTCATCTGCTAGGTTTGAAGATACAAGGGATGCAGAGAATTCTCACTATTGATTTTGCTACAGTACTAGTCCATCAGATACAGTAGACGGTGGAGTCTTGCAACTTGACCTTGCTACAAGCAAAGCTCAGGCGACGTTGTGATTCGACTCACGGCAGTTTTCATAAATGCCAGCCAAGAGAAACAATTGCCAGCCAAGAGGAAGGATGCGCGCGAAGGATGATGGACGGTGGGGGCTGCACTACCTTATATTACGTGGGTGGCCTGAGCTAGCGTTCCCCACAGGGGTACTTCCTGTACCTGTCACCTCATGCCAACCTTAAATAGCCTATTTTCCCGCGCAGGGGTACAACAAAGTAAGGTTACATCTTAGGATCCTTCTATGTCAGTGCCAGACCTGTCACCGAGTCTTAACCTGTCACCGCGGAGTATTCTCACCGTGGGATGCACGGGGATGCCAGATGATATTAAGAAAATGCTAGGGCAATCCTATACGAGCCATAAGAAAAATCCACAACGAGCAACTTCAACATAAAAAGCTCTTCACCTTGTGTGCACTTTAGGCCAAATCCTTCAAGCCCCGCCCAATCCTCTTTTCTTTTTCACGCACACTTTCGTCCTCTTTCGCCGCCTCACGCTCAAACTCGGCTTGCCTCGTTTACCAACCATGCATCATCCCTTCTCTCGCCTCTCCACCGGCCGTGTCGGCAGGTGCTGCTTGCTTCTTGCCTGTGCTGGAACTGCTGTCCACGCTGCATCGGGCAATTTGGAAATCGACCTGCTCTTCCCGCAGAACGACACCTATGCGCCACAGCCCATAATCCCCGTCGTCTTCGCCATCCAGAATTCCGCCCTTGCGGGCTTTCTTCGGCCGAGCGTTAATTTTGTCATCTACCCCTATCTCAACCACACTGTGAGCAGTGCCTACGGCTACTTCAACTTGGTGTCAGCAAATTTCAGCGAGAGCGACCCGTACATGGTGTATGGCGAGGGCCTCGAGGTCCTCAACACCGAAGGTGTCTGGACGCTGGAATGGTCTGTACACGTCACCAGCTGCTTCATCAGTAATGGTGACCTGGATTACAGGCAAAATGCCACACGGCAACAAGTTACATTTACGACGAAGAACAGCGCGAAGATGCCCGACCTAACTGCCGCAACTGGCCCCAACACTTGCTCCAAGGCCCACTCTCACACATTCAAGATCACAGAGACGCAGGATTCCGGGGACACCTTCGACAACGGAAAGCCTTGCGCCATTCTGGCAGAGACCATGCCGGTTCCGAGCCCCTGTGCGGTAAAGATAGATTCCGCGGCCGCGGCCAGCGTTTCTGCACGTATGACCAATAGGGCATGCGCTGTGGCGAATGCGACCTGGTGCCCAGAGCCTACGGAGGATGGGGTGGGGCGAGGCTTAGTAGTGCCAAGTTTGGCTGTCGGTGTTGCATTCTTGGCAGCGGCGTTTGGTGGCGGCATGGGATTCATCTTGATATGAGGGGTTTTCTTTCGTTCCGCCTGTATTAAGCTACTGAACTCCTTGGCGTCTTTTCCTGGCCTTTGGCTTCCTTTTTCTGCATGTAACCTAATAAGCTAATGGATCAGTCGGGGTCTCTTTATATGATTAAATCACTTTTCAGCGACGATGGCTGAGATATATGCACGAACCTTGTTTAGGTCGGTGGGCGAATTCTTCGGTCCAAAGGGGACTATTTACATTGTCTGTAGTTCACACAACGAAAGCCCTTATTAAAGCTCGTATTTTCGGCGTTTGAACCCAGTGCTACACTTTGGATATTGGCAGCACTAACGAGTTTGGAGTTCTAATAGACGATACGGGGCAACCCTTAACTACGGGAAAGGCTTTGGTGGCGTCGAGCAGATCCAAGTTATAATTATAAGAACAAGGGGATCCGAGAGATGCTACGTCCAAAGTAGCTTCCTCTTTATAAGAACCCTGCTAGACCTGGTTCATTCAACCAATCGAGCTGCAACTGACAGCGGGTGGAGGAGGCTTGGCTATTGTGGCGGGCGTTCTTGCGTCTGTTGCGTCCTGGGCACTCTGTTGCTAATTAAGAGCCGACGGTGCTTACCGGCAAAATACTACTGTAGAAACAGCAGTGCCAAGGAGCCAGCTTAATGTATAGCGTATGGTTAGCAGTAGACTAACAGAACCATATTTATTACCTTGTACAATTCTGGATTCCTATGACTTGCTAATTCCGTCCAAAAACGGGCCGACTTGGAGTTAAAAAAGTGATGCCTACTCCGTCTCTTCGCAAACGAAGGCTGTTTTTCCGCCATAAGACCGTCTGTGGCTCGGCCCGGACCCTGCAGGAACAACGGATGCTCGTTGAGTTAAAGTGAGCTAAGCGTGGGGTGGCAATATGCACGCATATTCTTAGGTAAGAACTTAACCGTAGGATCCACGCTAACCTAAATAGGTACGACACCACCACCATTCTATCTGCAATACCTTTCCCATACGCCATTATATTATCACAAGAGGCTGTTCGGTAAGTACGGCACATATACACACATACACACATAATCCTTAGTCTTTATATGCGGCCCTAAACTAGGCAAGCATCCTTCGCCTCAATAGTGTATGCGTCGTGCTGACTACCAAGACAAATAACAATTTCAACACCATGGCCGCGGGCAAGGATGGAAGGATGGGGAACTGGGGGCAGTTGAAGCTGGGCCGCCAGGATGCGCTCTGCATGCGACGTTATGGTAATATGGGCGAACCTTAAGGGATATGAAAAATACAAAAGACGCCCGACGGCTTGTTCTGCAACTTTCCCCGTCATACTCGTTCTCGCTCTAGAGTGTACTCGTGTATTCTCGGCATGATTTTCTCCCCTTGGGTCAAGGCGGCTCTTGGAGCCGCCTATGGCCTTGTAATGATTGCCGACGGAGTCTCAGCGATCCAAGGAAACAGATTTGGCGGCAGCCCTGGCTACCGAAACCTCGACAGGTGCCCGAAGCGTTGTGCTGATGCTGGGACAGACCCAACCAAATGGACCTACTATCACAGCCAGGACCAGTTTAAACACTGTCCTCTGACAGTCTTTCAAGCATTTTCCATCTACGACGACGTTGACGATTCTTCCACCCACCATGGGATCTATGCCTGCAGCTCTTATGGCCCCGACTTTGGGAATCTGCCAACAGTGAAGTCCCTGGCATCAACTACTGCTGAGTCTATCAACGCCACTTTTGAGCTTGGGTGGTATGATGATGGTTATCGCACCGCTGCTGGTGAAATACGATCCGCAGTTAAGCAACTCCGCCAATACTTGGAGGGCGGCTACGGATCTACGAAGGCCCCCCAGATCTTGTACGTTCGAACAGGCCGCGCCTCCGTTGGCGTGTACATAGGCCAAGGACTGCAAAATGAGGCCTTCAGCGCCACCGCTCTCAAGTCCCTAGAGGAAGACCTTAGATCTTTCAACGCCTCATCGCAGGCCTTGGCTATGCAGTTCTGTCAGCCAGAATACACCAGCGAACACATCTTCGGATTGTTTGCCACGAGCAACAGCAGCTTTGCTCCTGTTCAGCAAGCTCTCCGGTCTTGGTCCAATGCGACCTGCTTATCGTTCCCCAACTCCAAGTCCTTCAGCGGCCCGGCTGTGCTCACTACCGCAATCGTGTCCACTACAAAGCCAAACACCATGGCCAACTCGACATCATCCTCCGCCGTTAAGCAGCGGTCTAGTCGAATGAAGCTTCACGCTCGTGCCGAGTGCACTACCGAACAGGTCATCCAAAACGACAGTTGTGGTTCCTTGGCTACGAGATGTGGAATCTCCGGCGCCGACATCACCAAGTACAACACCAAGTCTGATTTCTGCTCGACCCTTCAGCCGGGACAGCACGTCTGCTGCTCGGCAGGAGATCTACCCGACTTTTCTCCTAAGCCTAACGATGATGGTTCTTGCTTTATGTACTACGTTCCTATGGACGATAACTGCTCGAAGATCTCTGCTGCGAACAGCCTCACCAATGATGACCTCGAGGAATTTAATAAAGAGACCTGGGGTTGGAGCGGATGCGACTCTCTCCCGTACAACATTAACATATGCCTGAGCAAAGGTGACCCGCCCATGCCAGCTACTTTGGAGGGCACCGTCTGCGGTCCGGCCGTGCCTGGCACCGAGAGGCCTACGGACGGCACCAAGCTTGCTGAACTTAACCCCTGTGCCCTTAACGCCTGCTGTGACGTTTGGGGCCAGTGTGGTATTACGGCTGAGTTTTGCACGGATACTAGCACTGGAAACCCAGGCACTGCAAAGCCCAACACCAACGGTTGTATCTCCAACTGTGGAACAAGTATGGTCCGTGGCGATGCCCCTGCGTCCTTCCGTAAGATTGCGTACTACGAAGGTTACGGCATGGGTCGTGAATGTTTGTTCCAGGATGTTCTTCAGATTGACAGCTCTGAGTACACTCACATACACTTCGCTTTCGGTGTCCTCACACCGGATTTCCAGATCGGTGTTGGCGACGCCTTATCAGCATATCAGTTTGAAAACTTCAAACGCCTCGAGGGTCCGAAACGAATTCTGTCATTCGGCGGCTGGGACTTCTCGACAATGCCGGAAACCTACAAAATCTTTCGTGAAGGCGTCACCTCCGCTAACCGGGTCAAGATGGCCACAGCCATTGCCGACTTCATCAAATTACACAACCTTGATGGTGTCGACATTGACTGGGAGTACCCTAGCGCCCCTGATCTCCCTGATTTTGATCCCGGAACAAAGGAGGAGGGTCCTAACTACCTAGCATTCCTCGTCATTCTGAAGAATCTGTTACCAGGCAAGTCCGTCTCCATTGCGGCACCTGCTTCGTACTGGTACCTGAAGGGCTTCCCGATTAAGGAAATCTCTAAGGTTGTCGACTACATTATTTACATGACCTACGATCTGCATGGCCAGTGGGATGCCCAAAACCCAAACGCAGTGGATGGTTGCGCCAACGGCAACTGCCTTCGTAGCCAAGTTAATCTGACGGAGACTGTAAGCGCAATGGTGATGATCACCAAGGCTGGGGTCCCCTCAAACAAGGTCGTCGTTGGAGTTACGAGCTACGGCCGAGCCTTCAATATGGCAGAAGCTGGCTGTTACGGACCGAGCTGTCTCTACACTGGAACCCGCTTGCAGTCTGATGCAACGAAGGGCCGCTGCACCGGCACCGCCGGCTACATATCTAACGCTGAGATCGGGGAGATCATTAAGGACGGTAGCCGTGTCACCAACCACTTCGTTGACACGGGGAGCAATAGCAATATTCTCGTCTACGATGACTTACAGTGGGTCGGCTACATGGACGACGATATCAGGAGCAGCCGAAATGCGCTCTACGCGGGTCTTAACATGGGCGGCACCACGAATTGGGCTAGTGATTTGCACTCATTCCATGACGTCCCCCAACCTATGACGAGCTGGGCACAGTTTAAGCAGGTAGTAACTGGCGGCGGAGATCCCTGGAATGACGGCCCGCGCAGTGGCAACTGGACTAGCATAGGGTGCGACTCTCAGGCCAAGTCGGACATCCGCGGCTTGAGCCCCAAGCAACGCTGGGATGGAATGGACTGCGATAGCGCGTGGGATGATGCTATTTCTGTCTGGAAAGAGAGAGACAAGGATCACAGCAGCTTCTCATTCTCTCAGTCCGTCTCAATAACCTTTAATGGCCCGGAAAACGGCCATTGTGAAACCCTAACAGAACTGTCCAACTGTGAGGAGACTCCTCTCTGCCCTGGTTTCGACGACGCAGTGTACAGTGGCTCTGCGGCCTGGGCGATTTGGAGCTCGTTCGTCTTTATCCACCAGATGTATGAGAGCTACGTCAATGCGCTGACCTCCGCATCAGCTACTGTCATCTCAAATTCATTCTCGGACTTTGAGAACAAATTTCAACCCATCCCCCCGGAGGAGGACAACACCTGGCTGCTTCTTCTTCTTGATCTTGTCACTGTTGGTGTTTCTGGAATTGCCGCACCCTTCTTCAACCAATTCTTGGCGAAGCTACCGTACCTCATCAAGAACGCAAATGCGGCCGCCAACCTCAAGGATATAACAATGATGGCACTCGGCCAGTCGACGACGATCGCTAAAGATCTGCTCAAGACTAGTGCTGATGATTGGGACGAGGACTCCCAGGACTCGTTCTCCAACTACCTCGGCCAGGCCCTCGGTGCGTGGGGTGATATCGCGTCTGATGCGCTAGAGCGCCTGTTTGATGGGTCCGACGAGAGCATTGAAAATCTGTACAACATTATCTCAGAAGGCAAGCTACTTTCGGGTGATGGCGGCGAGACCACCACTAAGCCACCCACAACCAGCGAGAAAGATTTGGAAGGCAACATTGCCAAGGCCTTCTTCGGCTACGCCATCCCCACCGCCTGGACTTTCTCTAAGCACTACAGCTTCATCATCGACTCCGGCTACCCCTGCGACACCATAGACCCGCTCGGCGACTATCTGAGTGCCGACACCATGCATAACACCTATGGCTGCTACGAAGATAAGCTCTACTATCTGGCCACACCCAAGGGTGAATCCTTTGTTTGCAATCCGGATTGTTCAGATACCAAGTTCTCAGCGCCCCCTGGCATTGAGAACTTAGACGGAAAGAATTTTGGTGGTATCACCATCCAAGATCTGATTCAGGGGTAAGTTAATTCCGCGTTGCTGGGCTGGAGGCTTTCATGCTTCAAGAACATTAGTGGAATCACAAACGTATTGAGATCAATAAACTAACCATCATCTAGTTCTGTCCGCAGCTACATTCATAGCGGCAACAAGAACGGTGGCGAATTTGTAGACTTAGACCCCGGAAGCTCCTTCAACGATCTGTGGGCCCAGGATGTGACAACGCCCGGCTACATCCGCTTGCCAGTGTGTAGCCCCGAGCACGCCTACAAGAACTGGGACACGGCTGGACCCGGTGACAACCCAGACCCATCGTACCCCTGCAACATTGCCAAGGGTCAAGATTTCTGCCAAATATCGAGCTTTGTTGACCAGACCTCGGATGCCTCCCCCAGCGTCTCGGACTGCCAGCAGATCATCAAGAACATTGAGAATGACGCCGATGCTTCCTGGGACACCGGAATTGCCACCCAACGCGAGCTCGTCCATCATGGTTCATGCGCGTTCGGCGTCGAGAGCAAGAGCGGTGCTGACGGAAACGTCATGTACCAGGTTGGTGCGCAAGATATCATTGACCTTATTAACGAATCTATTAGTAAGTTTGGCGGCAGCGGCAAGGTCGGTGCTAAGGGCGTGATGGACTGCAAGGGTAATGTGCATGATACTACTATTGAGTGGGGCCTTTACTAGATGCAGAGAATAAGAGAGGGTGAGCGAGCGAGAGATGAGATGTTTTATATGTATTCTTATATACTTAGTTAAAACTATCTATCGCTGCATCTTGTATAATTGATTATATGAAGCCAGGCTCGTTGATTGAGCCGCAGGTCTTAGATACCGATAGCGGCACACCCTCTCTCTATAATTTTTTATAGCAGCGGTCGCGGATACGTGGATCGCTCCTACAGCATCCCCAATATCCCCCAGGTGACGTTCGACGACCGTGGGCAGCGCTGGATCCCTCGGATTCCGAATATATGGGGCTAAGGCGAATCATGTTCAGCGGCACGGGTGTATCGGAGACGGAACAGCATGACAGTCAAGACATAGCGACAGTGGCAATAGACAATCGGAGTGCACTTGCTCCCCGATCTCTCGTAGGACTCTCCTCAGGACCCGAATGCGCCATAGCAGTGGGCGAGGCTTGCGTTCCACCACTTCGACGGCGAAAGTGTTCATGGAGACCGGGACTTCATCATGACTGGAGATTCTCCGTAGGCCCTAGTTCGTAAGTCCAATATTATAGAATGGTACCCAACGCCTCGAATTTATGCACAGAGAAATCTTATAATTGTAGGCGTATGACAGGGGGCACTGTAGGATCGAAACATTGAAATGTAGCGAAGTTTATTTGATGATCTGCAAGCTGGGGAGCCGAACCGACACCCCTGCCATGAATCCGATAAGCTGACGGATTGCAAGCATTGCCCTTGAAACCACAACTTATCGCGTCTCCCCCTTCTCCGTTTTCTTATCTCCCATTAGGATACGAGAGAAACTCATATAACAGTCATGTCTCGCGCCCTATCCATTGCTCTTGCGGCAGTGGCCATTGTGGCCTATAGCTGTGTACAGCGGTACCTGGCCCTGAGGAGACAAATCGCGATCGCGAAGACGACCAACATTCCCTATGTAGTTCTCCGTAAGCCCACCTCTCAATCACGAGATATTGTGCTGATTCTTGCAGCGTTCAATCACATCGGTAACTTCTGGTCCGCATTCCAGAAGCTTGCCCTTCCTCTATATGAGATGATCCCCGGTACCAAAGACCGCATCACCACCAAGTGCCCGCCCCCGTTTCTCCTACCACGTATCAACCCTTTCCTAATACGCACAGGCTCGCCTACACGTATTACCAATGGTTCTTCCAAGACGAGACGGCGACGCAGCTCCCCCCCGTGTTCCTCATCGTCAGCCCCTACGGAATGTACCTTAACAGCCGCTCCGCGGAATTCAACGCTGCCATGACAGCGCGCAAATCGGACTTTCTCAAGCCTGTCCACCTGTATCACGTCGTCGAGGTTTACGGCAAGAACATGCTCTCCAGCGAGGGAGAAGAATGGAAGCGCCACCGCCGCATAGTTGGGCCCTCCTTCAACGAGAAGAGCAACGCGTTGGTCTTTGAGGAGTCCGTGCGCCAGGCTCGCGGGTTGCTCCATTACTTTTCCACGATGGATGGAAACTCGAAGGACATATTAAACGTGAAAGATGTCGCGCCGCACATGGCAATGTTGGCGCTGCATGTGATTTGCGGTGCGGCTTTTGGGGTGCCGCAAACGTGGCCTGGGGAGGATGATAGCGTGTTGGGTTCAAGGACTGTGCCGGGATTCAACACGAAGAAGTTGAATTCGAATCACAAGTTGCCATTCAAGTATACCGTGGACTTGTTCCAGGATTGCTTCTTGTGGGTTGCTGTGCTGCCGATGTGGCTTATCAGTTTGTCCCTCCTCTCCGATCTCCCAGTGTAATCCATTGTGTGGTTTCGTAATTCTAACAATCTACAGAGATCTTCCCGATGAAAATAACACAGGAAATCTACGCGTCATTCCTCGAACTAAGTGACTATTTTATCGAGCTCGTAGAGTATAAGTTTAAGAGGCTAGAAACTGGGGAGACAGACACGCGCACGATGGATGTCCTGAGTTGGTCACCTGTACCCCTCCACCTCTTAATAGAAACTAACCATAACAGAGCCTCTCGTCTCTGCTCTTAACACCTCACCTGGATTCAACGAAATGTCTGCTGCTGAAAAAATGGGCTCCCTCTCTATGTCTGAGATCACTGGCAACGCATTTGTTGTGCTCTTCGCAGGCCACGAGACATCAGCCAATATACTACACTTCTGCATGGTCTTTCTAGCTATGAATCGCGCCTCGCAGTCCTTACTACACGCCGACATCGATAATATCGTCGGCAAGTCAGACCCTAGCACTTGGACCTACGCCGAAACGATGAACCGTCTTTACAATTCTATGGTCGGCGCTACGCAAAACGAGACACTGCGGCTAATGCCGCCTGTGGTGTCCATACCGAAGCATACGTTGTCCACGGAGAAGGGAGGTACAGTGCAGACTGTTATCGTGAATGGGGAGGCTCTGCGGGTCCCCCCTGGCACATTCATGCATATGGATGCTATAGGGACTGGCCGTGACCCGAATAACTATCCGCATCGACCATCGAAATTTACAGGGAAGACCCACGATCTAAACGATTTCATGCCTGAGCGGTGGTTGCTTAGCTCCGACTACCACAAGGATGCTGTAGATAGCGAGGCAGCCAAGGGTCCCACACACCACACACCGCAGGATGGGAGCAAGGGATCTGGCCAACCCGACGAACTGGAGAGCGTGAACTATGATAACTCATCTGCATTATTCCGGCCAGCCAAGGGTGCCTTCATCCCATTTTCAGAGGGACCGCGCGGTTGTCCAGGGCGCCGATTCGCGCAGGTCGAGATAACCGCCGTACTAGCCACTATATTCCAGGAGTACTCTGTCGAGCTGGACGTGCGCGAGTGGGCGAGCGACGAGGAGGTTGGGCGCATGACGAAGGAGCAGAGGAGGACCTTATATGCCAAAGCCGTAAGGAAGGCAGAGGAGACAATTCGGAAATCCGATATTATTATCACCCTGAGATTGTTGTCGGGGACCAGTATTCCCCTACGATATGTAAAGAGGGGAAGTGAGAGATTTGGAGATGTGGGGCTGGTGTAGGTGCGGGGTGGCCGGGATCGTCGTCGATGAAGTATACAATAAAAAGACTAGAAGGGATTAGGTACCTTGCCAGACTGGACTAATCTAGGATATGACAGGAGAATAATAGAAGCGCTATACTTAAACGCACTTGGCGCGTTGTAGCGCGTATATATTAAGTGGTTGTTTGGATAGTCCAGGCCCTGACAGATTCCCGAGAAGGTGGGAATGAGCTGAATATTGCCTTAACCACGCCACTTTCATCAATATCTGCTTACATAATACTATTCTTTTGCGGTCTGGCCCCTTTTGGGCGCGCATTGGGTTGTCGTCACTGTATTTTGCCGCATAATTGCCGTTTTTTTCATTTATATATTCTTGTTGCACAATAACAAAAGAGTAGAGGTAAAACAATGCATAGTGCAGTCGCCGATTCTCATACTACCGACGAAGACGGCCCTTCGTGGTATTGTACGGCTCCCAGGCACGCCAGGCTCGCCAGCATCGATACAAGAGGATACCCGACCCCGCACTAAAGTATTCCCGGCCCCGATGTAGATCCGCTTGATCTCATCAGTTGTCGACGAGACGATGATTTCGCAACTGGCCGACCTCCAAAACACACCCGCGATCACCCCGGGTCCTCACTGTATGATTATCTCTCCCTCACGCTCTAGCAGTTTCGTGGAGTCGTGGCCGAGTGCCGCGCACGCTGTTATGTCTGAGAGTCAGAGGGCGCAAGAGCTCAGGAAGTACGTACCCTTCCCCGCGCCAAGCTACATGCCCAACTACAATGATGTCGCGAAGATGTTTGCCGCCATGCCCGCGCGCGCGCGCGCGCTCGAATTATGCTGACAGTTTTTGAATCACGATAGGTTCTATGCGCCGTTTGACGATGGTTCCACGCCTGGCAGTGCCCAGGGTATCAACCAGTCTATCCTCGATGATGGGGCGCTGGGGGCGTATGCGGAGCTGATATTGTGGCGACTCCGTGGCACTCGGGCTATGGTCTCGCTCATAGACAACACCACCGAGTACTTTGTCGCTGGAGTTACCCGTCCAGACAACTCCTCCGACGAGATTACTACCAACAATGACTGGTTTGGCTGTGCCACGATCGAAACTCCTGGAGGTCTCTGCGAGGTATGTCATCAGCCAAGTCACGTGGATCGAACGTTCTAATTCTTCCCAGAATGTCATGGCAATGGACGGAAGTAAAGGAGAGTTTCCGTGTTTTGAAGTATCGGACCTTCATACACACCCGCGCTATGAACATCAGCCTGTTGTCAATGGGTCTATTGCCTCCTACAAGTATTACGCGGGGACCCCTATTACCACGGCTCATGGGGTCAATATAGGGTCCTTGTTTGTGTTTGACAACGAGTCACGACCAAATGGTCTTACTGTGCGGGAAAGGAAATGTAAGACACTTTTTGTTTGGTTTTGTGCCACACTAACATCTTATCAGGCTTGTTTGAGACGGCCGAAAAAGTAATGAAGCACCTTCAGAGTAAGAGAGAGGCGGCAGAGAGGCGCCGCGTCGCCTTGATGAGCACGGGCGTCGCCAAATTTTTGGAGCGGACGACGTGGCTTGGAGATGCAGATACGGACTCTAACCCGGAGTTTCCGTTGTCCTCAAATAGCATTGGCGAGAGCGAAGCTCAACGCTCAAGCCTGGAATCGACCAACATCACCAGTCAGACTTCAACCTCTGGTGATACCGACGTAGACGGATGGCCCAAAAAGAAAGGAGCTTCGGAAATTGTGCTGGATAAAATCAAGAAGGCGCTGGATCATGCAGCTTATGTGCTCCGAGAGTCGCTCGAATTGACTGCGGGGGGTGTTGTGTTCTTGGACACTGCTATCGGACCCAGCGAACCCAAAGCTAGCACAGACTACTTTGACCCCATTCAACCTGACCTCGACAGCGTAACATCTGGCCTTGGGGGCGTCGATTTTGAGGACGAGTTAAGTCCTGAGAACGACTTGACGATGACGGGAATTGACCCGAAGACTACGATACCCTCTGGCCAAGTTAGAGGGTTCTATGACGAGTATCGGCCAGTTCGGGTACCGGCGTTGTCGTGCTCCAAGCATGCATATCGGAGGTCCAGAGCACTGGATGGGAAAACACTCCAGGATTTCATTGATATGTACCCAAAGGGAAATATATGGTACATAGACGAGAAGGGATATTTTTCCTCTCTTGACCAAGATGACACCGCTGGAAGCCCCCAAAGGACTACCCCAACGGAAGGGAGGAGGTCGATATATAATATAGGGCCCGATTCTACGAGGCAAGCGGCCGAGGCTGCCATTTTGTCAAAGGTTTTTCAGGGCGCTCGTCAAATCATTTTCTTGCCATTGTGGGATGCAAGCGGAAGTAAGTGCCCCGTCTCATTTCCTCGCGACGTCGCTAATTTCCCCAGATCGTTGGCATTCCGGGTGTTTTGTCTGGAGTAATAATTCCTTCCCCGTCTTCACTGTCGATTCCGAGCTGGCATATATATCCGCTCTTTCAAACTCTGTAATGGTTGAGATCAGTCGATTGGACTCCATCATGGCCAACAACGTCAAGTCGGACTTCATCAGTAGCATATCTCACGAGTTCCGCAGTCCTCTTCACGGTATTCTTGCCAGTGCGGAGTTCTTGCACGACTCTGACCTTGATCAGACCCAGGATCAATTGGTGGCCTCTATACGCACATGTGGTTCCGCACTACTAGACACAATCAATCACGTCTTGGACTACAGTAAGATCAACTCGTTCCAGAAGAAAAACTCGTCTGGTTCCTTCTCAAACGAGTTGGATCTGACGGCCAACGTGGCCCTCCTCTGCGAGCGCGTCGTCGATGGGCTGATTGCTACGCGTGGCTACACTGGCGTTGGAAATCAGGATACCGCCGCCGCGGACCCCGATTCTCCACATGATGCACCATACGCCCACCCAGTCGAAATTATCCTCGATTTTGAAGACAGAGACTGGATGTTCAAAATCATTCCCGGAGCACTCCGCCGCATAATCATGAACATTGTCGGCAACGCAATGAAGTTCACCAACACCGGTTTTGTCCTCATTCAGCTTCGCGTTAAGCAAGCCGATGGACGACAATCGGACCCAACGTCTAGAATGGGGCAGAAGATCCTCGCCATGAACGTCATCGACTCCGGCCGCGGGATGTCAAAGCAATACATGGAACGCAAGCTGTACACGCCCTTTGCCCAGGAAGACCCATTCATCCCTGGCGTCGGCCTTGGCCTCTCCATCACGCGCAACATCATTTCCCAGCTCGGTGGCAAGATCAACATCCGCTCTGAGCTCGGCAAGGGCACAGACGTCGAAGTCCTGATCCCGCTCGCCCTCGCCGACACCGACGACACCGATACTCCATCTGAGCTGAGCTCCACGCACGCCCACCGCCTCGATGCACAGGACCGCGAGGCCTCTGCCGCAGTGGACTCTGTGCGCGCACTTGCGCCAGGCAAATCAGTCGCCATCTGGCGCTCTCCAGCCCATACATCAGAGAGCCGCGACGAGTCGCTCGCTTGGAAGACGGTGGCGGGGTACTGCAAGTCCTGGTTCGGGTTCACGCTGCAAGCCGACCCCGACGCCGCCACCCTGGCCACGGCAGACGTCGTCATAAGAGAGTGCTCTCCCGTCGGTCTGGACGACGCCCCTCTCCCGCCCTGCACGTCGCGCGTCCTCAACCTGCAAGAGCGCATCGATCGCCCCTCAACACGACGCACGCGACACGACTCCCCGCTGTCCGAGACACTCGCCCTACCCATCGGACCATTCAAGCTCGCCCTCACAATCCTATCGCTCTTCCACGACCCCGTCCGCCGCGCCGCCCTCGAGAACGAAGCCGCAAACCCACACCCCGTCCGCTTCCCCAGCGACGAAACCGTGACACCGCACTCACTCGGCTGGTCCGCCGGGCCACAGACTCCCTTCCACGAAAGCCCGCGAGAGGAACCCGCAGCGCCCGAGCCTACCACGAACGGCACATCAACAACCCACGACCTACCACAGATCGTCACGCCGCTCACCCTCGCGTCGCTCTCTCTCCCAGTACCGACGCGCTCCCTCCGCATCCTCGCCGTAGACGACAACGCACTCAACCTGCTCCTGCTAACGCGCTACCTCTCCAAGCGGCCCAACGACACCGTCGTCACCGCGCGCGACGGCCTCGAAGCCGTGGCTGCCGTGCGCGCCGCCGCGGACCCATTCGATGTCGTCTTCATGGACATCAGCATGCCTGGCATGGATGGGTTCGCAGCGACGCGCGCGATCCGCGTGATGGAGGCGGAGCGCGCGGAGCATGGGGGGGGGAGG
>JPJZ01000096.1:0-13506 GCA_000750815.1 Pseudogymnoascus sp. VKM F-4516 (FW-969)
GGGTGGGGGGAGCCTTGGATTTAACCATTTTGGGGAGGGGTAGGTGGGGTGAGGGTGAGTTGTTTGGTTTGGTGGGTTGTATTTGCTGTTGTGTGTGGTAAGGAAGGTTTGTTGATGCTGGAGTTGTTGGCGGTGGAGGTTGATGGAGGGGTTGTTGTGGATGGCGATAAGATATAAGATACCGCTCTTCGTTGCTCAGGCTGCGTACGAATATGTGGAGCTGTTCTCAGAAATGAGTCAATATAGCCGTATTCTTTGCAATTGATAGAATATCAGCACTATATCGATGCCCTCAGAGAGTTGTTGGAGAGTTGTTGATATTTCAGCATCAAAGTTGCGGTGTTTGTCGTTGAAAATCACGTGCAAACTCATCGGGGGTATATAAGGTCCTTTATGGCTCCTCTCATCAATAATCTCCTTCCATCTAAAGATGGTGGGATGGTGTAATGGTAGCACGTGACGTTGTGGTATAACGCTCACCCGTTGTAACATACAATCCCGTTTCAATCTGGGTTCGATTCCCAGTCCCGCCAGGAGATTGAAAACGTAGGTGGTTTGATTCCACCACACCAATTATTTTTTTGTCATTTTTTTATTTTTTATTTTTAGTGCTCTGTAACCCCAGTCCCATTAGGATATTTAGCCGAGTTATAATCGAGCGGCAACTCCATAGGCACGTGACCTTGCACCTGCTTTTTTATAATACACAACCTATATAAGTAATATACTACTACACTATACTGCTATGTATATACAATAATCTTCAATCTTAACATCTACTATTTTTAAATTCTAAGACCCTACAAGCTTAATATAGATCAAGTTCGGCTAACCCTTATACTACATACAATCCTCTGTCCCCTTCGCAAACCTGCAGCTCACCTCGCCTCACCAATCAACATGCTCTTCCCACCCTGACACAAACCACTCGTCTAATGCTCCGCTGTTAAAATCGAATGCCGCCCATGCATCTTGGCCCTGCATCATAAAATCATCCTCGCCTAGATTCTCAGTACCCTGTCCCAGCTGGTCATCTGACTTTCTCGCATTTAAATCCATCACTTTTCTCGACACCTGCTCATCGCCCATTCGTCCCGCTTCCTCCACTCCTAGCACCTCCGAACAAACCTTGGTCCCTCTCTTCGCCCCCTCTAGAATCCCGCGCTGCCTATCTTCGCCCCTCACTAGTGCGTCTGCATGCCCCAGTGCTAAGCTGAGCAGGAGGTGCCATTTCACGCTAGTGGTGCCGAGTGCGAGGCGGCGAATGGATAGGTCAGTGAGCTGTTGGAGGCGGGCGTGGAAGAGTATGCGCGGAGTAGAAGGGGAGGGGAATAGATCGGGTGAAGGGGCGAGTCGGTATTGCTGTATCAGAAAGTGGCAGATAATGGCGAAGGCGGAGAGCGTAATGGTGCGGTAGAAGCCTCCGCCGGTGTGGAGGAGCCGAGTGTAGTCGCCTGAACGAGCAGTGGAGGAGATGGCCTCGATCTCCGCCTCTGGTTCAGGCTCCGTCAAGATCATAGCAGTTTTGATGCAGACTTCGCGTGAGAAGGCGTACTGTGCTTCGATGCTGTTGTCTGCTGTGACATTGGAAATAAGTGCGAAGGGGCGGTGGGCAAAGAGCAGAAACCGGCGGGTGTAGAGGTCAAGGAGGCGGGCATGGAGTGAACTTGGGCGGGCTAGCGATGACGGGTAAGTCGTCAAAGCGAACGCGGTTGCGTTACAGGTAGCGCTTAATTCGGCCCCAAGGCGTAATAACTCCTCATGGGGGGATACTGGGTCGGATTTCAGATTGCTAAGGTGGCGGGTGATATGGTAGCGCGTAGGTAGGGAGGCGAGAATATGGATTTGGAGAGAGGTGTCGGTGTATACAGAGGATGGAAGGGGCGTAGGTGCGGTGGAAGTGGTTGATGAAATGGCTTCGTCGTCGATATTGGCGGGCGGGAGGGTATCGCACTCGTGGAGGGCAAGGATAGGGGGCATGCCGGTCTCGAGGGATGTCTGGACGACGAGATCGAGGATGGTGGCCCATAGTCGGCGGCGTAGTTCGCCGTGCAGAATAGACATTTGGGGGAAGTATTTGGGGTCACGATGGAGGCCTAGTTGGAAAGCTGAGTGAAGTAGAGTGCCAGCTGCGATCCAGGTCAAGTCAGGGCCGACGTTATTGGTGTGGCGAGCGAGCAAGAGGAGACACTGGATCTGCAGTCCAGTAAGGTTGAGAGAGTCTTTTCCGAGCTGCCCTGATACCCACGCGTGTCCTCTGTGCACCCATTGCTGGGCTGCAGTCCGGAGGGAAGCAGAGTCAGCCTCCTGATAGAAACAAGTTCCAATGGCCATGACTAGTAGGATCTTTAGCGCAGACGAGTCTGACGTTCGCTGCGGATCACTCCAGTAGGCTTCGTATTCGCGTTTGAATGACGGGATGTGCAAGATGCGGTGTGTGGACTCCATGGTCCGGAGGTAATTCTGTACAAGCTGGTCGGCCACATCGCGTGCTGGGAAGTAGTCTTTGAGGGAGAGGTCTGAAGGCCTTGAAGGTGGATGTGAGGCTTTTGTCTCTCGTGCTATAGTTTTATACCTTTCAGTGAGACGCCGCATTTCGATATTGACTGGGTGTAATTCTGCTGCAATGTGATCCATGTCACTGCCCATCGAGGCCGCTTTGGCAATCTGCAGTAAGTGTTAGCTCGGGTAATGCGTCTTAACATCGTAGGACCTAGGACGACTGGCGTCCACTATACCAGCATTAGATTTTGTTTCCAGTGGCTCTGTCCATAGAAATACATTTGCAGGCCACCCTGTGTTGGGATCTTAGTCTTCAGCTTGCCTTTGCCACTGTCGTCGATAACAGCCAAGTCGCCGCAGGTCGCGAAAGTGAATCCAATGCCATGGGATCGCCTGTGCCGCTCTTCAGCCGCCATCTTCTCTCTCGGTGCATTAGAACTATTATCATCCTGCCTAAGACCACCAGAAATATGGTCAAAAATACCCTCATGCCGTGTCATAGCCGCTGTAGATTGAGAATGACAGCACTGTGGCTCTGTATACGCAGTCTCTTGGGTCTTTTCTACAGCAATCACGGCCGATTGGGTATCAAATTTCCCACGGGATCCAGTATTATGACCGCTTTGCTATGGAGCATTAGCAGAGACATTGTTATCCCCAGGAATATCCGTAGTCTTAAAGTCACGCGAAATCGTTGATAGACTCGAAGTCGATAATATACTCACAGAAGATCGTTGACGATGGTCATTAGGAGGACGAGTATGTTTAGAATAAACACACGTGATGCCACGGGATTGCCTGCAATGCCCGCAAGGTTGAGCACGATCACATTTGATCTTGCGTCTCCGACACTCTATGCACGAGATGGCAGGTCGCAGGCGCTGGCGGAGAGGGACGTTGTAGTCGCCCTTGATAGGGCCAGGCATGCTGTCAGTTTCGTGCCCTGCAGTCGCGCCTTAGAAGAGAAACATGTCCGGCAGAGAGCAACTACTAAACTAGAGAGAATGGAAATGTAAAGAAGAGAGATCATGGGAGCCCACACTACGGAGTTAAGGATGCCTGGTGCTGAATTGAAGTATATAAATAAGGAACTAAATTGAGAGCATTAGGTAGAAAAGGGATTAGTGTGGTTTATAAGCACGCGTTAACGCCGCTCCAGCCAATTATAATTGAGATGTATATCCGACGGATATACATCTTAATTATAATTGGCTAGATCTGTAACGGGATGCCAGCCTGCAACCGTCACAGTAAGTATATATAGCGTGGTTATGGGTATTCCAGTAGAGCTAGAATATTGTAGTCTTTTTGGCTCAGTGGGGTGTAGCGCGAGTGTAACCGTATATCATTACAAGAATATTCCAGCTCTACATGTAAGGATTTCCTTCTATATGCTTCTGCTCCTGTGAGCTGGTGCCCTGTGTCCTTATATTATAAGGCAAACTCTTCTCTATAATTAATAATACATCTGTAACTTTGAGCCCTCTATGAACACCTATATATTCCGAATTGAGTTGGGTTCAGTCCTAGTCTAGGTATTCTATAATTTCTGCAAGTTCCTCATATCACAAGCTCAAATCTTAGCAAATAAGCCTTTGCCACTTGCCAACTTGACTAGTGTTACTGAAGATGCACCAACAGTAATCATAACACCGCTGAAGATAGAAGCTTCTGTGAAGCCACCGTATTTCGAAACAAGGGCACCGTTGATTGGTGGTCCAGCAAGTGCTGCAAAAGCAATTACAGCCATTCCCATTCCCATGTAAGTTCCAATATTTCTTGGGTCTGTTGGTGTATGAGCCAATGAAACTGTCATCAAGGACACAATGGCTCCAGAGAAGAAACCATACAGGACAGCGAATACTATAATAGACGCACTAGAATCTATAAGCTGCCAGCAGAGAGTAAGGATGCCAGTGCATATTCCAGCACCACAGAGCATGTTGAGGGCGCCTAATTTGTCTGCTAAGATTCCTGGGATAATTCGACCGAAAAGTGACATCCCGTTCAGGATCGCAATGAGATACGATGCCAGCTGGACGTCCATACCATGCATAACGGCATAAGTTGTGAGGTAGAAAATGGGAGTGAAGACCCCGAGCATCATCAAGAAAACAGCAAACAGTAGGCTCGTAAATTTAACTTCCGTGAAAGCTGACGGGATGAAAAATCTCCCCCTTCGTGGAGGAAGTCGAGCTCGAATAGCCGCAGCAGATGGTATAAGTACTGCCAGCATGAGAAAGCCGATGATTCGAACCGTCCAGCCGAAGGACAGATTAGGACTGTTTAGCATCTTACTGAGAGCGATTGGGAAGATGACACCTCCCAAGGAAGATCCTGCCACGGCGATACCCATAGCTGCTCCTCGATTTTTGTTGAAGTACTGCGCCGTTGCGGCCATCACTGGAGACATAGACATGCCCATTGAGAAGCCACCGAGGATTCCTTGAGCCAGCATGAATTGGTAATATTGGCTGCAAAGACTAGTCATCATCACCGAAAATAGAAAAGCTAATGCGGCGGGCCAGATGGTCTGTTTATTACAATCAGCGATGATCTCTCAGAGTTAGTACTACAGTAGGAGACTTACCCTTGCACCATATTGATCAAAGAGGGGTCCACCAACAAGATTTCCTCCGAACAAGAAAAACACTTGAACGGAGCCAATCCATGATATGGCGGACGGAGTTTGATCTCGAAGTTGATGTGACTGATAGTACTCTTGGTAGATGCTAGTTATAGTTAGGAAACGTGTTATTCCAGGAATATTTTATATTTATTTCAACATACCCAAAAGCATTAACATATCCGAAAGTAGTACTGGTAAAGTTAGCTAACTAATCAGAGAGCTCAGTCATATGGTTTAGACTTACAAGAGCACACCAGCAGCACCGATGGCCACAGACCAAGCTCTCGGACCACCATCTGGAAAATCAGGTATTTGAGGCCTTGTACTAAGGGCGTTCTCTAGAGACTTTCCCTCCTCGAACGACTTGCCTTCAAGATCTCCATTGCTCGGAGGGATCTCAGCAGGTACTCCGTCGGACTTTTCGGAAGCGGCTTCAGAAGTCGTGTTGCTTGGGGCGGCTGACATAGTTGCCGAGTGCAACTATCGTTTGTAGATGAATGTAATTGTAGTATAGCCAGTGGATATGATTCTCAGCATAGATGTAAGAGAATTCTAATTGAAAGGCTGATGAGGGTGAGATATTGAGAAGCTCCCTTTTATTGAATAGTCAAGATACTACTATATGCGCGGCGCGTAAGACCGTTGACGCAGATCTCTCGGTCTTTCGGTCTTCGGAACTAAGGGCTGATTTGCAATCATAATTTTAACGAATTGCGCTTACATATGGAGACGGATATGTAAATTTATAGTCATTGGCCTAAGTGGCGGAAAGCTGTTGCATGGTGTATGAAATCAGTATAAGCTTATACAGAAGTCTTGATATTGTGATTAGTTTCAGGAGATAGGGTTTGATTTTCAGTGGTCAGAGCGGGGTTAGTACGTGTATGACCCACTACGGAGATATAGCCCGATGATGATTGGTCATCGTAGTACAGCTTCTTATGAATGAAGTCAAGAATTATCACTTTCCGGAGAAAAATCTAGCTCATGATTGCTACTATCAAAGGGGCCAAAGGAATGGAAACACTCTAGTGCAACTTGATTACAACACCAGCCCACTCAAGCAGCTAATAAAATGCTAAACTGACAAATAACTCGGCCGAGTTGCGAGGCCAAGCTGTACCGAGATACGTTTTACGCACGATAAATCGGTGAGCTGACAAACATCCAGGCAATGAACACCTTAGAGGCTTTATGCCTTACATATTCGAATTCTTAGCGGTTGGAGCATATAAAGGACTACATTTGTATAATTCCTTGAGGCGCTCAATCTCAATTAGTAGCCCTTCTGAATCCCGACACTATATAATACCCGGCCTTTTATTGAGTCTTCAACATAAGCTTTCTTTCCTTCAAACATGGCGCAGATACAAGTGATAAACAAGTCTAATTACAAGGAACACCATCTAGTCACACTACCAGACCACAAACTCCTCCCAATAGCGGAATCATCAATCCGAGTCCAAACCACTCTGTTCTCCCTCTCAGTGAATAACTTCACTTACGTTCGTTTGGACATTTGATCGGATGGTGGGACTTCCATCCGTTACCAGCGACGACACCAGCTCCGTTTAATGACCCAAAGAAATACGGGTGCATCTCTTGCTGGGGCATTGGTGTGGTAATCGAGAGTACAAGTCCTTTGGTTCCAAAGGGGACTAAAATTTGGGGATACCTTCCTATTGGGACTGAACCTGTGTCCAAAACAATTAGTGCGTCCGAATCCCAAAACTACTTCATCGACACGACAGAGCACAGGAAACATCTTCCGGACCTCTACAACCGCTACTTCATCTACCGTGGCAGCTCAGGGACTTCGGAAAGCGATTTCGCCTGGGATGCGACGATGAAGATTATGTTTGAGACTTCTTACTTGATCAACCGCTTTGTTCTCTCCTGGGATCTGAAAAGTTATCCAACCCTTCCTCCAAACGGATCTCGCCCTTGGAGCCCTGATGATGCAGATCTCAAGAATACTGTTGTATTAGTCTTTGCACCCTCAAGTAAAGTAGGCGCGGCATTCGCCCAGCAGTGCCGAGTTCTGAGACCAAAGAACCACCAGCCGCGACGTTTAATTGGAGTGGGCTCTCGTGCCTCAAAATCCTTGACGGAAGGATTTGGATGGTACGACGAAGTCGTTCTCTACTCCGACGATCCTATCGCCGCTGTTGGAGAGGCTAGCATCGGATCGAACAGCAGAGTTCTTATTATAGACTTCGGCTCGCGAGACTTAGCTTCTGCTTCCTGGGCCAACAAGCTTCATGGTCGGGTCGAATCCATCCAGTGTCTCGTAATTGGCACTGACCCCACTAACTCTCAAGGCATTTCCGAAACCCTTACGGCATTCCCTGACGAGAGCGCCAGTTTGTTCAGCGCACTCGTGGTACGAAATGGAGCAGCTGAGGCTATAGGCGCCAGCACGTACTTTGGCGAGCTGGACAGTGCTTGGGAGTCGTTCAAGGAAGGGGGTGCAATACCAGGAGTAGAGTTTGAGATTGGAGACGGCATGAATAGCTTCATGAAGGGCTGGGATAATCTGGCCTTGGGGAAGGTACCTCCTTCAACGAGTCTGGTATATCGAGTTTAGCGCGAGGATAACATTAGACTAGAGTGCGTGCGGAAAGGAAGGCACCTCTGTATACAACGGATAAACGTGATTAGGAATAGTACGAATAGTGGGAATAGCAAGAGAGTTTACTATTCCAACTATTCCCTTTGGCACGACGCCACTATATAAGTAGATGGATAGTTCTTAGATAGGAGCTTCGTACTCAACTCAATATAGTATTTTTTATAAACTAGTAGCGTGTTTTACGAAAGCCTTTGTATCTGATCCCCTGCCTTCTCTGACAAGTCAACCAACGGAACGGAACCTCTGTGAGCCCTAGCCTCAGGACCTCAGCGTTACAGTTATAGAGAGTTTATATAGAATATTTGACAACATTGCGTTTGCTTAAATGCTTCAAAATTAGCCTTGTTTAATTGCATTAATAACTAATTGTATTCTTCCCTCTTAATTGGAGGATTTAGCTTAAGTTAGTGTCGCCATAGGTTGACTTGTGTCAAGTTGACGCGTTTTGGTGTTCATAGTAATCGCTTCGCCTGTGTGATCGCTTCGCCCGTGAAATACGTTATGAAATAATCTGGGGTACCAAGAATACTTTCGCCGCGGCAATTACCCCGCAGCCTCGGGTATATCGAATTGGAGTCAGCGCGCGCATGCTGTATTTAGAGCTCCCGAGCTTATTCCGATGGATCTCCACCTTTATGTCTTTCAATTGACTGCCTTAAATCGTTTAATACTTTTGAAATCTTATGATACCCGAGCTGTAGCTTCTTTTTATTTATCTATTAAATACCACGGGAGCTACACTTTCCTCTCCTTCTCTCACCTAAACCCCTGTTTATCACATCCCCGCAAAAATGTCCACCTCCAAAGTTGCAGCTCCCTACGCCGAGCCCCCGTGGTTGAACGGCCTCCCCAGCGCCTACTACAATGAGTCTCACCGCAAATGGCAGAAGACTTGCCGCGAGTTCGTTGACCGTGTTATGCTGCCAAATGCAGGAGACTGGGAGGCCGCCGGTGACGCGCCACGTATGTCACCCATTGCTTCCAATTCAATGAAAGCCCGCTAATGAGACCCCTGACAGCAACCCTCTACAAGACCTTCGCGGACAACAACATGTTGATCCCCAACCTGTCTGCCCCCCTACCCATTGAGACGCTCAAGAGCGTTGGCATCCACGAGCTCCCTGGTGGACTCAAGGTCGAGGACTACGACTACCTACACACCTCCATCTTCATCGACGAGGTAAGAAGCCCCCACCCCTCCAATCCATGCCGTACCTAACTTTTAAAGCTCGCTCGTTGTGGAACTGGTGGCCCCGCTGGATCTGTCACTGTTGGATTCGCCTTCGGTGTCCCCCCCATCATCAAGTTCGGCAACAAGCAGCTGCGCGACCGCTTTGTCGCACCGCTTGTCCAGGGCAAGATCCGCATCTGTATCGCTATCACTGAGCCAGGAGCAGGTTCCGATGTCGCAAATATCGAGACTACCGCCGAGAAGTCCAAGGATGGCAAGCACTACATCCTTAACGGTGCCAAGAAGTGGTATGTCAACCCCCCCACCTCCATTATCATAAACAGCAGCTAAGTATGCCAAAGGATCACCAACGGTATCTTCTCCGACTACGCCTCCATGGCTGTCCGCACCGGAGGCCCCGGCCCCGGCGGCCTCTCCCTCCTGGTCGTCCCCCTCAAGAACACCAAGGGTGTCAACATGACCCGCATCCACGTCGGTGGCGGCAAGGCCGCCGGTACCACCTACATCGATATGGACGACGTCAAGGTCCCCGTCGAGAACCTCATCGGTACTGAAGGACATGGCATGAAGTACATCATGCAGAACTTCAACCACGAGCGCCTCACCATCGCCATTGGTGTCAACCGCCAGTCTCGCGTCGCCCTCAGCGCCGCCTTCGAGTACTGCCTCAAGCGCGAGGCCTTCGGCAAGTGCCTTATGGACCAGCCCGTCGTTAGGCACCGCCTCGCAAAGGCTGGCGCCGTCCTTGAGAGCCACTACGCATGGGTCGAGGGTATTGTTTACCAGATGACCAAGCTCAACCACGAGGATGCCAACCGCGAGTTGGGTGGACTTACTGCGCTTGCTAAGGCGCAGGCTGGTCTTGTTATGGAGCAGTGTGCTTCTACGGCTGTGCTGCTGTTTGGTGGAAACGGTTACACCCAGTCGGGACAGGGTGCGAACGTTGAGCGTATCTATAGGGAGATCCCAGGTATCAGGATTCCAGGTGGATCCGAGGATGTCATGCTTGATCTGTCGGTGAGGCAGATGGTCAAGAACTTCCAAAACAAGCTGAAGGCTCTGGACGCTGCGAATGCGAAGCTTTAAATGGGTGGACTGAATATTGTCCAGGGGTAGTGGGTGTTTCTATGAACTGTATGATCTAGCACATATTGTCGTCCTATTTAGACTTTCTCACAAATACAAAAAGAGCATACTATATTTATCTCTAAGACTTAGGTTTTCCTCCACCAAGTAACCGTGAAAGACGACCTAACCTGCCACGAAATCCGCCCACAACCGGGGGCTCCTGCTCGTCCGGTTCGTCTTTTTCCTTCGCCACTGCACGAAGGAGGCTATAAAATGCCTCGTCGACGTTATACCCCTCTTTAGCAGTCGTCTCAAAGAAACTACACCCGAGGTCCTTCGCAAGCTGCATCCCTGCTTCGACCGACACCTCCCTGTCGATACTACGGTCTGATTTATTCCCAACCAAACACATCGGGATGGACCGTCCCCCGCTACTCCCCCGCGCACCACTCCCGCCTTCACGGTCTTGCTCTGAGCCTCTGGCCAGCTCGGCAAGCATCTCATCCCGTATCGAGGTGACCCGCTCAAAGGTCGCAAGCGACGTTATCGAATAGACCAGGATCGCGGCGTCGGCATCGCGCATTTGATACCTCCAGTGCGCCATCCGGGAACCAGCGATGCCAATTGGATCGCAGATCTCCACGAAAGCGACGCGGCCAGAGATGAGGACTTGTTTTCTGTAGTCTTCGCAGATGGTGCAGTCGTCGTAGTCGACGAAGTTGCCAAAGAGGAACTTTGGGCGTTAGTTTTAGGCTTTGATCAGGGGTTGGATTTGTATGGTAGGGGCATCTTTGACGTGTGGGTTGGGGAGGGATGGTGTGATGCTTACTCTGTTGATAAGTGCTGTTCTACCAACAAATGGCTCGCCATCTACTATGATGTTGTAAACTCTAGGCCTTACTGCTTTCTTTATGTCTGCCATATTGCTTTCGTATTGTTGAGGCTGAATCAGCGGGCCCTCGCTGCCTGGGAGCTGTTTGGCCTGAAATGAGAAATGGCCACTTATAAATTATTTACAGTCAAAACGAAAATACTTTAACTTTTGCGGTTTGCAACAAACGTATGGTAATGAATGGTTTAAATGAAGGTCCGAAGTTGCCAGTCGCTGATGAGTGGTAAGGCATCATGGGAAATCGTTTGTGGCTGGCATTGTGCTGCGCCTCGCGCTCCGCCTTGCCGTTTTGAGAATATTTAAAATCAGCGATGGTATCCCTATGGCTACCCAGTCTGATCTATCTACCATCTCTTATGCTACTTCAATACTGTGCCTACTAATATTTCTAGCTGCACTAATATCCGTATATCTCATTCATCACATATGGGGTCATTTTTGTATTTAGTGGTCTTACAACGTAGTTTAGGGGTCCTGGTGCACAAAATCTACAATATGAGAAATCACCCCATCAATCTTGCAACAGACATCAACGTCATCACCCAGTGCCACGCCAGTGACCATGTCAGACAAAATGGAATTTTCGCCATCTCGAATTATTGACTGGCTGCAGACATGTGACCGTGACCACGAGGGCTGTTATTACTTGCCAGATAACAGCATTGAACCGGTTAGTATCTCTATCTTGATATCAGCTTAGTATTTCCTAAACTCTGACCATAAAAACAGTACAACTTTTGGGAGGAGGTACAGTCAAATTTTAGACTCCTTGACGTGGAATTGGGTTGTGTCAAAATTGCCTGCCTTGGCGAAAGATATATAGCGTTGAGCTATGTCTGTAATCTGCCGTCTATGTTTACGCTGAGAAAAGACAACGCTGAAAGGCTATATGCGGAAGGATATCTAGAGAGAATTAGACGGAACCTCCCAAAAACCATCAACGACGCCATTGACCTTGTCAAAGCTATTGGCGAGAGATATCTCTGGGTTGATGCCCTGTGCCTCATAGGCGATGATGAATGCGACATTGCGCTGGGCATTAGAATGATGAACTCTATTTTCCAAGGGTCATATTTCACTATTGTCGCCGCTTCAGGGGTTGATGCCAATGCCGGCCTCTGGGAACCCGGATCAGAGACCGAAGAAGTGGAAGAACAGATCTCTAAGGTCGGAATAGGCTTAGAAGTGACGGATGTCCAGAGTCTAAGCAGGTATTTGTCGAAGTCTGAGTATAACAAAAAAGCCTGGACTCTACAAGAGTTTGCTCTGTCCCGAAGAGCCCTGATTTTCATCAATGACCGAGTCTTCTTCCGCTGCCAAACGGCAGGCTGGGGCGAAACATACGAAGCAGGTCTCAGCCGCATCCCCGATCAGCCAGACGGCAAACTCCCATCCATCGCGGCGTACATAGAGCTATTCGAGGAGTATTCCCGCAGAGAACTGCGCTACGATGGCGACGCGCTACGCGGCTTTTACGGGATTATTCGACCCCTATTTATGGGTATGCGAGCCCGTTCCGTCGAGGGCCTTCCGGCATACTACGTCAACGCATTCATTCTCTTCACTTCGCCCGATGCCAATCTCCGCCGCCGGCATGAATTTGCGAGCTTCTCATGGGCTGGCTGGGCTGGCGAACTGAAATGGCCGCGTGAGAACCTGGTCTGGTACGACAAGGATGGGCAGCGAACGCAAAGCCTGTCAAACATCTTTAAGTGGCTTAAGCGCAATGAGATTGCGGAGTGGAATCAAATTGAGGAGCTGGGAAACCTCCACCATATTTCGCAAAGTAAGCGCGCAAGAGTGGACTCTAATTTTGTTGAACTTCTACGAGAATACCCGCATCTCTTTGACGATGAAACGGTGGACGCTCGTAGGTGGTACAATGACTGGTATTCTAATGGTAGGTTTTCGGGGCCAGTTTGGCAAGAAGACATCGCGAAGACGAAAAACCCGAACGCATACAAAAGAAAGGATAGACCCCAGCTCTTTATGGAAGCCTTGGTGACCCTTAACAGTCAGGCCGAGTACAACCGGCTCATCAAGAGAATGGATTGGGGACGGTCAGACGACAGTGTACGTTGCTGGAATTCAAGTTATAGAGCTTGTAAGTCTCTATTCCTCTGGTCGCTCCCTCGGCCCCATCTAGTATGAAACAACTAATGCCCTCGTGAGAAGACATTCGCATATTACAAGCATCATCTCACCACGAGTGCGAGAAAGACGTTAAACTCTTAGGCCATGATTGGTCTCCCGCCTTGCGCCCCAACACTGCCGTATCAGCGTACACAAGAGCACGCGGAGGAAGGGACCGCCGACTCAGCGCCTGGGAAAGACATGTAGCACGTCCACCTCTAGAGAGACGTCATATTCCAGGGAGGCCTCCAGCTCGAAGGAGACCTCGAATTCCATGGAGACGTCGAGCCCCAGTGGCCAACAACTTCATCCCGCCCGAACCACCGTGAGTATTCCACATCCCAATTCCAATTCCATTCTCACAATCCCAGGAGCAAATTCCCCGACTACAGCGTCCTCCAAACCTGGACCATCTCCCTCTACCTCACCCTCGCCGCCCCCCACCCCGCAAGCAAACC